>JAKJMR010000385.1:870710-882467 GCA_024449315.1 Daboia siamensis
AATAATAATAATAATAATAATAATAATAATAATAATAATAATAATAAGAAGAAGAAGAAGAAGAAGAAGAAGTAGTAGTAGTAGTAGTAGTAGTAGTAGTAGTAGTAGTAGTAGTAGTGATACTTGGAAGGGACCTTGGAGGTCATCTAGTCCAACCCCCTGTTCAGGCAGGAAACCTTATACCATTTCAGACAAATGGCTGTCCAGTCTCTTCTTAAAAACTTCCTGTGTTGGAGCATCCACAGCTTCTGGAGGCAGGTTGTTCCACTGGTTAATTGTTCTAACTGTCAGGAAATTTCTCCTTAGTTCTAGGTTGCTTCTCTCTTTAGTTAGTTTCCATCCGTGGCTTCTTGTCCTGCCTTTAGGTGCTTTGGAGAACAGATTGACTCCCTCTTCTTTGGGGCAACCCCTGAGATGTTGGAAGACTGCTATCATGTCACCCCTCGTTCTTCTCTTTGTTACACTAGACATACCCAATTCCAGCAACTGTTCCTTATAAGTTTTAGCCTCCAGTCCCCTGATCATTTTTGTTGCTCTTCTCTGTACTCTTTCTAGAGTCTCAACATCTTTTTTCCATCGTGGTGACCAAAACTGGATGCAGTATTCCAAGTGTGGCCTTACTAAGCCAGAGTTTCTCAACCTTAGCAACTTTTAAGATGTGTGGACTTCAACTCCCAAAATTGCTATCATTGCAGGAACATGGAGAAACATGGGGCCAAACAAAGTCTGGACCCTCTGTAGGAACAGGATAGGATACCACAGTAGTTCTCAGGGCCATCTTGAGTATCCCAGTGGTAGGGCCCTTTCTGGCTTCATCAAGGAAGGAAAAACCTCAGTTTATCAGTCCTTGATACAACTTCATCTTGTGTGCAGCAAGCCCACTTCCTGAAGCAGTTTGTGTCCTCGGCATAATGACATCATCTTTGTCATTGGCCAGCTGATGCCACTGAGCAAATGATCTTATTTCCATTACTGGGGCAATGATCTCATTACGCAGCTGACAGAATGGGCATTGTTTGCATAGTAGCATCATCATGCAAACAATGTAAATCATTGGGACGACAGACACTTTGATTTAATGGACACTTCAGATAATGAACACACACACCCCCAATCGTCATTGCCCTCTTTTAGCCATATATACCACAGCCTCAAATACTCTAGCAATAGAAATAGCATATTACATATCACCCTGTAGTGCTTCACTGCGCTCTCTGAGCGGTTTACAGAGTCAGCCTATTGCCGTCAACAATCCAAGTCCTCGTTTTACCAATCTGGGGAGGATGGAAGGCTGAGTCAACCTTGAGCTGGTCAGATCGAACTGCTGGCTGTGGCCAGAGTTAGCTTGCAATGCTGCATTCTAACCATTGTGCCTCAAGGCCCGTCTTCATTTTTCTCAATATCCCATCATACAGTTAGTCCTCGGCTTACAACTGCTCACTTAGCAACCGTTCAAAGTGATGAAGCTATAAACTATTTACAATCTAACTTCGAAGTTACAACAGCCACAAAACCTCCCCCATCACATTTTGGACGCTTGGTGACTCGCGTGATCTTTTGGTTTTTTCCCCACATTTTTCTCTGGTTTTCAGGGTTTACGTTGGGAAGAATGTATTCACTTAACAACTGCAGCGTTCACTTAATAACAGATGCAAAAAAATGTTGTCAATTGGTCTGCTCAATTACAGTCAACAACAGCCCATTCTCTCTGTCCCTTTGTTTGCACATCCGTCAACACAGATGGCCCCAGATGTGGGGCTCCTGCAAGGCATCATCAACCTTTGTCCTTTGGAGTAACTTCCTAGTCCAGGGGTAGGCAACCTTGGCTCTTTGATGACATGGACTTCAACTCCCAGAATTCCTGAGCCAGCCATGCTGAGTGGAAAGGGAGAAGTTTCCAAGCTGGCTTAGGAATTCTGGGAATTGAAGTCCACAAGTCATAAAAGAGCCGAGGTTGCCTACCCCTGTCCTAGGCCTAGGCCGCTTTATGACTTCTGGACTTCAACTCCCAGAATTCCTGAACCAGCCATGCTGAGTGGAAAGGGAGAAGTTGCCATGCTGAGCCATGCTGGCTCAGGAATTCTGGGAGTTGAAGTCCACGAGTCATAAAAGAGCCAAGGTTGCCTACCCCTGTCCTAGGTGATGGGGAGCATGATCTGACATCCATCCCTGTCCATCTGTCTCTTGCACAGCCAAGCGGGGAACGCAGCTGTCTAAGGCCGACATCCTCGTGCAGATCACCACAAGCGAGAGCAGCCCCAGCAGACCCAGTGAGGTTGAAGATGATGCCAAGGAACCGATGGTAAGCAGAGATGGGCACTCACGGGGTCCTCCATTTCTGTCAAATCCCTGTTTCTGCAGCATCTGGTCCCAGCTAGCTGAGCTGGCCTGCTTTTGCGGGTGGGGGGAAGAGAGAGACAGAGAAAGTACTTCTTTTTTAATTGTAGCCACAAACGAGGCATATGCAGAATTCAAAATTATGTTCACCTCATTGCTTTTTTTGCCATAGGTGGCACTGTTTTAGCCACCTAAACCCTGGCATTGGCTCACGAATGCCAGAAATTAAGAGAGTAAACACAGGATGCCTAATCCTAAATCTTCATTGGCTGTGTTCACACAGCCCATTCAGCCTGGTTCCCGAATAAATGTCTTTTGAATTCTTTTCACCCTATCACACATTGGTTAAATTCCCTGAATTCCCATCCCCCAAAACAAAATCTAGTTTAGATTAAAACTAGTCAAGACTAAAGGTAAAGGTAAAGGTTCCCACACACATGCGTGCTAGTCGTTTCCGACTCTAGGGGCTGGTGCTCATCTCTGTTTCAAAGCCGAAGAGGGCCGGCATGACTAGACGCCAAAGGCGCACGGAACGCTGTTACCTTCCCACCGTAGTGGTCCCTATTTTTCTACATGCATTTTTATTTATTTATTTATTTATTTATTTATTTTATTACATTTATATACCGCCCTTTCCCGAAGGACTCAGGGCGGTTTACAGGGTAATTAAAAACACAAATATAAAAGTTAAAAACAAATTAAAATAAATTATAATAATCCCTGTATTAATTAAAAAAAAACCCAATTGGACTAAATTAAAATTAAAAATTCTCAGCCTGGGGCAGAGAGCTCGAAGAGCCAGGTCTTCAGGTCCCGACGAAATGAACGGAGGTCGGGGGCAGTCCTCAACTCCACCGGCAGCTGGTTCCAAAGGGCAGGCGCACCCACAGAGAAGGCCCTACCCCTGGGTGTCATCCGCCGGCAATCTCTCACCGGCGGCACCCTGAGAAGACCCTCCCTGTGGGACCGCACTGGACGAAGGGAGCTTGATGCCGGCAGCAGGTGTTCCCTCAGATATCCCGGACCCAAGCCATTTAGGGCTTTATAGGTCATCACCAGCACCTTGAATCTCACCCGGAGGGCAACCGGAAGCCAATGCAGCTCGCGGAGTAGAGGTGTTACATGGGAGTATCGGGAAACCCCCATCACAACTCGCGCGGCCGCATTCTGCACCAGCTGAAGCCTCCGAGTGGTCCTCAAGGGCAGCCCCATGTAGAGAGCGTTGCAGTAATCTAAACGGGAGGTCACGAGCGCATGAGTGACTGTGCGTAGGGCATCTCGGTCCAGATAGGGTCGCAACTGGCGCACCAGGCGAACCTGGGCAAAAGCCCCCCTGGTCACGGCTCCTATATGATCTTCAAAATTGAGTCGTGAATCCAGGAGGATGCCCAAGTTGCGAGCCCTATCAACGGGGGGTAACACCTCACCCCCCATCGTTAGAGATGGAATAATTTGGTTAACCCGAGATGCCGATATGCACAGCCACTCAGTCTTGGCGGGATTGAGATGAAGCCTGTTTCTCCCCATCCAGACCTGGACCGCCTCCAGACAACGGGACATCACGGAGAGGGCATCGCTGGGTTGGTTCAGGGTGGAAAGAAAAAGTTGGGTATCATCAGCGTACTGATGATACCCCACCCCGAAACCACGAATGATCTCGCCCAGCGGCTTCATATAGATGTTGAACAGGAGAGGCGAGAGAACCGACCCCTGAGGGACTCCACAAATGAGAGGCCACGGGGCGGATCTCTGCCCTCCCGTCAACACCGACTGCGAACGGCCCAGGAGATAGGAGGAGAACCACCGTAAAATGGTGCCTCCCACTCCCAACCCCCTGAGACGCCGCAGTAGGATACCATGGTCGATGGTATCAAAAGCTGCTGAGAGATCTAATAGGACTAGGACAGAGGAACAACCCCTGCCCTGAGCCCTCCAGAGATCATTCACCAACGCGACCAATGCCGTCTCCGTGCTGTATCCGGGCCTGAAGCCCAATTGGTACGGGTCCAGATAATCAGTTTCCTCCAGGAACAGAGGGAGTTGATGCGCCACCACACTCTCAACAACCTTCGCCAGAAAGCGAAGGTTGGAGACTGGACGATAGTTATTTAAGACAGCCGGGTCCAGGGCAGGCTTTTTGAGGAGGGGTCTCACCACCGCCTCCTCCAAAGCGGCAGGGAAGACACCCTCCTCCAAAGAAGCAGCTATTACTGCCTGGAACCAGCCTCGTGTCTCCTCCCGGGCCGCATAAACTAGCCAGGAGGGGCACGGATCCAATAAACAAGTGGTGGTGCTCAGCCTCCCCATGATCCTGTCCACATCATCAGGGGAAACAGGATCGAACTCAGTCCAGATAACATGCTCAAGACCGTCCGATTTCTCCACGTCAGATTCTGCCCAGTCAGAGTCCAGACCGGTCCGGATCTGAGCGATTTTGTCCGCAAGATGATGACTAAACTCCTCGGCTCGTCCCTGTAAGGGATCCTCCCTCACCTCCTGGTTGAGAAGGGAGCGAGTCACCCTAAACAGGGCGGCCGGGCGATTATCTGCGGACGCGATGAGGGCAGCGAAGTAATTAGACTTCGCCGTCCTTATCGCTGCAAGATAAGACCTTATGAAAGATCTTAACTGCAATCGGTCAGATTCGGATCGGCTGGACCTCCAACCGCTCTCTAGGCCCCGTCTCCGACGCTTCATCTCCCGGAGCTCCACAGAGAACCATGGAGCCCAACGGGATCTGCACCGGGTCAGAGGTCGCAAGGGTACAACACAGTCAAGTGCCCCGGAGGCCGCCCTTTCCCAGGTATCCACCAGGGCATCAACTGGGCTGTGGGTAAGGGCGATGGGTATAGACCCAAGCGCCATCTGGAACCGTTCCGGGTCCATTAGGCGCCTGGGGCGGAACCACCTGGTCGGTTCCGCAGCCCAGCGGCGGGGGGTGGCGTAACGGAAGACCAGCCGCAGGAGATAATGATCTGACCATGACAGGGGAACAATGGTTGGTGAACCCCCTCCCAGATCATCCAACCACTGTCCAGACAGGAACACCAGGTCGAGAGTATGATCCCCCACATGAGTCGGGCCCTCAATAACTTATGTGCTTTCGAACTGCTAGGTTGGCAGAAGCTGGGACGACTAACAGGCACTCACTCTGTTACATGGCACTCGAGATTTGACCCACCAAACTGCCGACCTTCTGATCGACAAGCTCAGTGTCCTAAACCCACTGAGCCACCGCATCCCTAGTCAAGCCTAGCATGTTGCAAAAATGCAACTGCTCCAGGCATAACTGATTTGGATGACGGTATGGCAAAAAAAGCACAGGTGTCATATCTCACTTGGGCTCTGTGGTGGAATGGATTCTGGATTCCCAGGAGGGAGGAGTTGCCTTCCAGAAGACAAAGGGGCAACAAAACATGGGAAGTTTGATTGGGAGGAAGACAGTTAAAAGGGTTCCTCACTAGCGATTCCCGGAGTACTGTCTGTATATATCAGACCTGGGCATTCTAGGGCCCGCGGGCCACATCCAGCCCTTTGGCTGTCCCTGTTTGGCCCACCGCGGCTGCCCTATTGCTTCAGCCCTCCACAACAGTCCCAGTTTTATATGCAACTCCCCGATGTATATAATGATGCAAATAGTTTACTTCGGCAAAATTTCTATCTATAAGTGAGGAATAAAGGAAACTACTCAGAAGAAACTCTACGTCTTTCTTGGACTTTTTTTGGTGGGGGGGGGAAATGGGCTGACACCCTAGAATAGGGGTGTCAAACTGCCAGCCTGCAGGCCGGAGCGTCACAGAGAAACCGCGCCCATCCCATTGCCAGCAATGGGAAAAAGTTCCGATACATCGCGCGACGTCACGTGACGTCGCAAGTTTGACATGTCTGCCCTAGAACATAGAATGGGCCACCAGAAAGACCCCACGTGGCCTCCAAGTTCTTGTTTTGTGCTATTTGAATTTCCATGTTCATGATTGGCTCATATTTGGACCTGCTGTTTTGAGGGGCGCTTCCCAACGGGCTAGTAACCGCCAAGTGTAGAGTGATTGTTTTAAATGTGGCTTTATTCTTTCCTTCTTCTACTCCGCCCACCCCCCACCCCACCCCCCAATACACTGGCATTATTGCTCTGTTCTGTTTTAAGGTCCTAGCCAGATGGGCAGTTTCAGTTCTGGGCCTCTTGGATAGTAGTGCTCACCTTTCCCCCTTCCTCTGCCTCTAGGCTACAAGCAGCGAGTCTCCAGCCACGTCCCACACTGAACACAGTGAAATCCTGGAGGATGACGAAGGGAGTCAGGAGCTGAAGGTGAGCTTGCCTGGGGTTGTACGGGATTTCCCGCATATCTGATCGAGCCAGTGCAGGTGCAGAGGAATTTATTTGCATTCAAGTCCCCCCTTGGTTCTGGGTCTACCTGGGGGAATTGTAGACCCCCTCGCTCTCTTTCAAGCCACCTTCCTTCCAAGGGTTGTGGTGGTGGTGGTACGTCGGCTTGAGGTCTCGGAGAAAAGAGGGGTTGGAGATGTCTCCAGTGAATAAACAAATGAAGGGAAAGGAAGTTGTGGGGGAGAAGATTCCTACGATAGATAAGATTTAGATTCATCTGCCACCGATCATTCTGGTTCACAGAAAACTATTCTGCAATAGCGTATCCTAGAAAAGGGCACAGCTCCTGCCTGGCAAGCCAAGGATCAAGTGGGGACCCCATCTCTTAATTTCATGACTCTCTTTTCTCCACAGGACCCCACCAATGGCTACTACAAGGTGCGTGCCCACGAGGAGCCTTGCCTGGGGAGCAGCTTTTCAGAATACACGCCAGCCCCCCGACCTTTGTTTGGGCCAACTTCCTTGTACCCCTCCACGGGGCCGGTGCAACCCAAACTTTTTGACTACACCCACCGCTACACCTTGGGCACCCCCAGTTCCCGTTCGGCATATGACACCACCCACGAGCGGCTTTTCCCTCCAGAGAACATATACAGTGGGGCGACTTACCTCACGGCTCCCTATAGCCGGGCTTTCACTAGCTACGTCAAGCCGAGCAGCTATGAGAAGGCCGAGAGCAGCTACGAGCAGTCCGATCAAGCCAGCAAAGCTTCGGGCTGCTCCCGTTTCTCCTACACTTCCTTGTCTCAGCAGTCTGACTATGGGCGCCCTGCTCAACAGCGTATGCAGACCCACGTATGACGGAGCTGCACCCCTTCCGGACTCCTTCCATCTTCAGAGAGAAAGAAACGGAAGTGGACACTCGCTTTGGGGAACTGGTTCCAGAAGGGACAGTCTTGAGGACCTCAATCTCTTCCTGAGGATCCCAACAGTCTCACCCTCTGGGGAGCCCAACAGGGGGGCTGGCCTAGGGGGCCACTCCGGCAACCAAGATGGCCAGCATCTTGCTTGCCTTCTTCCAAGTGGAAACTAAGAACTGTGAAGCAATTGATAAGATAGACTTTCTTTGTGTCAGGAAAACAAAAGCGGACCCAGAATGCAAGGTGTTCCCCTTTTGGTCTGGACCTGACTTATAGGGTGACTCAGTCTGTAAGAATCCAGATTTCACATGGTGGCCAAGCTTTCATGGGAGATCAGCCATAAGTGTAGCTTACAAATCCAGTGGTGATCAAGCTGCTTCAGCAGTGGGACTGACTGATGCGCCACCTTGCCCCCTACCCCTTCCTGCAGTCGCATGATTCTGGGAAATCTTTACGCATGGGCACTAGTGCTTGTATTTTCATTTTCCTGGCTAGATGCTGTGGTTTACATCCGTGTTTCTCAACCTCAGCCGCTTTAAGGGGCATGGACTTCAATTCCCAGAATTCTCCCACCAGCATGCTGGCTGGCGGAACTCTGGGAGTTGAAGTCCACACCTCTTAAAGGTGTCTGAGGTTGAGAAACACCAGTTTAAATAACTCCTGTCTTCCTTCTCTTTAGCAAGCAGAGGGTGAGCACCCTGGATGGACATAAAGGCAATTATATTCCTTCCCCTTTATTAGGTAATGGCAGTGCCATGTTTTAGGGGGGGGAAAAGGTGTGCTACTTCCAAGCACTTGCCACACCTGAGACTTGCCAGCAGGTGGCACTTAATCACAATGCCAAGAGACAACCTGAAAAGAACTGACAATAACAAAGGGAAAGGGACTGATGGAATAAAATCTAATTTAAAGGGGGGGGGGGGGAGAAAAGCAGAGCATGGAAGAGTGCAAGCCGTCCCAAAGAGGCAAGATCTGTTGATCTTGTTTGTGCATCTATGGGGGATGGATAAGGCTGCTGGTTTCCTTTAGAGTTAAGTTATTCCTCCTATTTCTTTTCTCTCTTTTTGCCTTAAGTGTATTTGTATGCTCCTGTAGGGCATTTACAAGGGGAGGACACTGTTGCTTTCTTGTCTTCAGAACCAATGGAGCCGGTTTTCTTTTTTTGTTGTTGTTGTTCCGTTGTTTCCATTTTTCAAACAAGATCTCCCGTTTACAGCCGTGCCTGCTTGATTGAGCCCATGGTGCTTCAGAGACAAAGAGAGAGAAATGTACGGACACTTGAAATATTTATATTTAATTTTAAAAAAACATGAGACGAGTGAGGCTGGATTATTTCTCTTTGTTCATTCAGCAGCAGCAAAGGAAATGTCAAACGCTTAAAAGGCGTTAATTTTAGAGAACTGTACACTGCCTTTCGCGAGGATTGACGTTTGTCCTCCACCTCTTTGGTGCAATGTTTTACACAGGTATCACACAATGTGCTCCCATTATAGCCTAGATGGCAATAGAAAGCTAACAGGTACCCTATGCTATTAGAAGAGAAAGGAAAAAAAATGAAAACCTTCATATTTGGATTCTGCACCGAGAACTGAATTGTTAAATAGGTTTAAATTATATGATTTGTGGAGACAGTTTTACATTTTCTCCCCAGCCATAAAGGACAAAATTACTGGTAACTTATGCTCTCACATCTATTATCTATTTCAGGTAGCCCACAACTTAAGATCACAATTAGTACCGGAATTTGGGTCGCTAAGTGATGTGGTTGTAAGGACCCAATTTTACAATAATTTTTTACCACGGTCATGTGAATCACGTCTCTGTTAAGTGAATCACACAATCATTAAGCAAATCCAGTTTAACCAATTGACTTTGAAGCAGAATTTTAGTTGCTAATGATGCGAACATTAAGTGAATTTGGATCCAAATTTACAACCATTTTTTACTACGGCTTTTAAGCAGATCACAAAGTCATTAAGCGAATCACGCAATCATTAAGCAAACCCAGTTTCCCCAACTGAGTTTGCTTGTCAGAAGCCAGCTGGGAAGTTTACAAATCACGATAACCTGATCACAGAGGCAGCAACCATCATAAATGTAAACCAGTTGCCTAATGCCTGGATTATGATTGTGTGCAACAGTTGTTACGTTCAAACAGTGGTTATAAGTCACTTTTTCTGAGACCATCGTAATTTTGAATTGCCTTAACACAAACAGCTGTAAACCAAGGACTACCTGTACATTTCAGAATTATCTTTGCAATGCATGAGGACTAGCATCTTAACTTTTAAAATGAAAGGCAGATCTTTGGAGACTACTATACATTGCCCTCTTTTGCATTCTCAAACCCCAGCCCAGCCCTGAAATATTAACATTATACCCATGGTCTTACACAAGAGGGCAGTCTTATACAGCTTGAATTTCTTAGAACAAAAAACATTACTTCTAATGTATAAATTTTCTTTTCATAAGCCCCCCCCCAAAAAAGTCATATTTTTGACCTTCCTTCCCTTTGGGCGTAACTAAGCTCTCTTGCTGAGCGGCAGGAATTTCCTTCAGCCAGAGATTGGAGCTCATGGGGTCACAGGTTTTGCGTGCCTTTATGGCTTCGGTTTCAAATTCTGTCTGCTTAAAATTGCAGTCGCGACGACATCCGCACCTTAAGACCTCACTGGCAGGTTGTGATAGATCAGACATGTCAAACACAAGGCCCGGGGGCCAGATCCGGCCCGCAAAGTGGTTTCATGTGGCCCGCAAAGCCATCCTGGAAACAGTGAGGGAACGGCCCCCGCTGCCTTGGCCCTGGCCCAGAGACCCTCCTTCTGCCAGAGACCCTCAGATCTGTCCCACTCCTGCCCAGGCTCCCATAGGCACCCTTGATGCGAACAATGTAGAGCTGGCCACGCCCACCCAGTAGGCCACGCCCACCCAGGTCACACCCACCAGGCCCCCTGAGGGCAACCGCAATGTTGATGCGGCCCTCAATGAAGTTGAGTTTGACACCCCTGTGATAGATCCAAGTCCCAATGACCTGCAATGTGATGCACTTTGCATATTGCTCAGCATGATGTATGACGTCCGCAATTCCTCAATTACATTTATGGCTCCTAGATGGGAAACTGCAGGGCGCTGCGGTTTGTTCGGCAAACCAAAGGTTGAGCACATGATTTGTTGGGAAGTATATCTAGCAACAGAGGGCAGAGGAATCCGTGGTCTTCACTTGTAATATCTTCCAACCATTCCTGATTCTGAAATTGTTTAATTTCAGAGAAACTACTGCCACGTCCGCACTCGCCACTTACAAAGGCTGTATTTTCCCCCATTGCCCAAGTAGCTTCTCAAGGTTGGAAGCGTGCAGAAAGTTGGAAGCCCTTCCTGTTCCACTGCTTTTTTGCCTGTCCTTGGTCATTCTCGTTCTCTTTTTAAATAAGGAAACACCTCTGAAACAAGGACCTATTTGAGGCATGGGTGATCTAATCTCATTTAAGAGTTACATGGTTCCTGAGTTTCATCTTCTTTGGAGAAAGGTGGAGCTTTGTAATGTTTTTAGATGTTTGAAGACTCCGTTCTCAGCATTCCCAGCCAACATGTCCTAAGAATCCTGGGAGGTGAAGTCCTAACGCGTCTGGCGAGCACCCTTAATATATGAGGCAGACAATGCTTTTCCTATTCCATAGCAGGAAAGCGAAATAAATTATGCCATTCAGCAATACACATGCTCCGAGGTTTGTATTCTTCTTAGGGCCTCTCAGCACATATGTACATGTGCACATATTTCACAGCAAATCTGATGGTACCACTGCTTTTAATAGCAGATGGGGCTGATGTCACACTATCTTAGTGCCTGGGGGGGGGGGGGGAACAGAAGAGAGAATGAGGTATTGCTGGCTCTCTCTGCTTCTCACCAGCATAATCAGCCATATTTAAATGATCTCAATGGCTTCATTGTGATCTTGTTATTGTTGCTGTTAGCCAAATATATTATTTTTCATCACGGCTGCATACCAAGAGCTTGTGAAATGCTTCCCGTGATGCATTTGGGGACAAAGATATAGATGACAATGGGTTGCCACACAAGTGACAAACAAAAGGGGCAGTTGACTTGCATTCTTATTTCAAATCTCTCTGCAAAGCTCGGAAAGCAGGTTATCCCTGGAAAGAAAGAAAGAAAGAAAG
>JAKJMR010000385.1:894723-968919 GCA_024449315.1 Daboia siamensis
AGGAAGGAAGGAAGGAAGGAAGGAAGGAAGGAAGGAAGGAAGGAAGGCTAAGGAAAATGGCTGAACTAGCTTAATGAAGAGGTTTGATGGATGTCCAAAAAATGCCTGTCTCGGGAGAAGTATGCTGAAAGAGCATGGCTGAACAGAATCCTAAAGAAGAACATTCAGTGTTAGCACATTCTGTCTCTTCTTCATCAATGGAGTTAATGATTTTAGAGGATGGGGACCCTTAGACTAGGTTTATATACCATGATTAGCTATACCATAGTTTGCTTCAGTTTGGTGTAATGCTGCATGTCATAGGAACTCCATCTTTGTTGTTTGTAAGCTATGCTTTGTGGTTTCGTGGTATGTGTGAACCCAGGCAGTTGCAGCTTGGTGAATAAACTGTGGTTGAGGAAAGCTTAGCTGACCACGATGCATGGGCTGTGTTTTGTGTGCACGACCATCAAAGGCACAGGGCCGGCTGAGAACGTAGGCACAATCTTCAAAGACCTCGATCTGTATTCAGCCATGCAATTCTTGTCACCTTTTTTACTGGGCAGATGTCCAAGAGATTCCAACCCAACCTTTTCCTCTTGTAGGAGGCAAAGTCAACCGAGGTTGCACCTACACGCGCAGTGCCGCCCTTACGTGTCCCTGCTTGACTTACGAGTGCTTGGGAAGCCTGTGACTTCACCTTTGTTTCCCTTAGGCGGGTACAAGCAACAGTTGAAACCATTCAGTCCTTTAAAAAGGACAATAAAAGGACCCCCAAATAAATGTGATCAAATGATTTTGTCTTCACAATTGGAATGTAGGTTTAAAGTACTTTTTAAAAAAGGGGAGGAGGGACAGTGCAGCAGCAAAGGTATGAGGCTAGATGACCTTTAAAGCACCTAGAGGACCTTTGAAGCATCTTCTAGCTGGATGATGCTAACATTCCCCACATGTGGCTTAACAGAGTGCAAGGAATTTATCTTATTCTTATCCAAAAGAGGCTGGACGAGGTCCTGTTTACATAGATGCTCAAAGGCACTGTCCACCTTGTGGTCACTTCTTCCTCGGCCTTCAGCCTTGGCCATTTTCCATCCCAGCTTCCCCTGACTTCCAGCTGGGGGCAGCGGGGAGGGGGAATGTCCCTTAAAGACCATAGCCTTGGGAAAGGTTTGGGAAAGTTCTCCCACTGCCAGAAGGGACGCCATCTATCCGGGGGTCCCCTCATTTCCTCGCTCTGCTCCTCCCGTGTGCAATGGACCAGTAACCTCCCTCGCCTTCAACTCACCCCCTTCCCAATTCGTCAGCCCTGCAGAAGGGATGCCTTCCTTTTGTCTCACCCCTGGTGCCCCTGCCCTGCTGCTCGGTTGGTTGGCCAGAAGCCCAGCCTTTACCCTCTGGCCTGGTCATCTGGAGTAGCACCCAGTCTGGCCTTCCATCATCAGCTGGAGAGGGATGGGAGAACTAGACAAAGCAGCTCCCAATGGCACCTGGAAGGGGCGGGGAGGGGTGGAAGGATGAGAGAAGCCTTTTTCAGAGGCTTTTATTCCTTTTGCAAGCTTCCTCTTCCTCCTCCCCCGCCCCCCATCCCGCCCCCCACCACTCCATCTTTGCCCTGTTGTAAAAGGCAAGACAAGGTTGGGAGAAAGAAGTGGGGACCAGTTTGATCCTTCCTCCCTTTGCAGCTCAGCTGACTAAATGCCAGGTAGGGGGAAGAGAAGCAGGGATTAAAGCTCATTTATTAATCCTGTCTCAATTAACTGCTTCCTACCCAAGGCAACAAAAGGGACGCGGTGGCTCAGTGGGCTAGGACGCTGAGCTTGTTGATCAGAAGGTCGGCAGTTTGGCGGGTCGAATCCCGAATGCCGCGTAACAGAGTGAGCGCCTGTTACTCGTCCCAGCTTCTGCCAACCTAGCAGTTCGAAAGCACGTAAAAATGCAAGTAGAAAAATAGGGACCACTCCGGTGGGAAGGTAACAGCGTTCCGTGCGCCTTTGGCGTCTAGTCATGCCGGCCACATGACCACGGAGATGTCCTCGGACAAGCGCTGGCTCTTCGGCTTTGAAACGGAGATGAGCACCGGCCCCTAGAGTCGGAAACGACTAGAACGCGTGTGCGGGGGAACCTTTACCTTTACCCAAGGCAACTGCCCCTATTCCTGCCATCCCTGGGTTATTTTCAGAGGTAGCCAGGCCGAGGGACCCTCAACTGGGAATCCACTCCACTCTTTTCTTTTCTCTTTTTTCGTCCTCCCTCCCTGCCCCATCCTTGCATCTGATGTAGAGTCCAGTGGTCAGCTTTCCATCAAACTGCAGCAGCTGCTTAATCGCTTAAAGCACCAGCTTAGCCATGAGATCCAGCTTAATCCAGGCCTGACTTCTCCTTTGCCCCTTCCATTAAAAAAAAAAAAAACCTCCATTAGGTGGATCCCGCCCTCTTTTCTCCTCCATCCTGCCCCTCCCCAGGGAAAAAAAGCCGGGTATAGTCTCCTGCATGCAGCCCACTTACTCTCCCTTCTGTGTGCTTTCCCACTTCTCTTTTGGGTATGAGTGGGGGATTTCCTGATTTTTAAAACGGTCGCTTTCCGGGGAAAAAAGAGAAATGGATGTATTTGGTGAAACTGATGTGCTTGGTGAAATTCAGCCCAAAGGTGGGAGTGGCAGGGTGGGAAAGAGAAATGAGCAGTTACATGTCTGCTTCTTTCTGGGTCATCTTCAGCTCTCAAAATCCCCATTCTGTGGGGACTGACCTCAAGCTTCTTCTCAAGTATTTTCAGAGCATCCATCCTTAAAAAAAAAAAAAAAAGCCCTCTGCTTCTTCAAAGACTCTGCATTTCATGGCCTTTTCCAACCCAGAGTCAGCATCTCCTTTACTGTTTCCAGTATTTTGGCCCAAAGCTTTTTTTTTTTTTTTCTGATTTGGCTAGCCGGTGAAGAGGCTGTGTGAATGGATGCTTGTTTGTTGTTTGGGTAGGAAGCATGCCGTTATGAAGCAGCTTTGTTGTTCAAGCTGAGGCAGATAGTACTGAGAAGATAAGGACCCTGCCAGCTTCTGCTACCCTTGGTTTTGCACAACCTACGATTGGGTTTTGATATGGTCTGGCATATATTGGAATGCTACGTTCCTGGGAATAGCATGTTGTGGGAATGCAGCCCTTGGGTTTTGCTTACTCAGGTAGAGGAGCAAAGGTTCAACCCAAACTGGCCAGCTATGGCCTTCCTCTGAGAGGTGGTTCCCAACATCCTCACTGCGATGCTGTAAGCCAGACATGTCAAACACAAGGCCCGGGGGCCAGATCCAGCCCACGAAGTGGTTTCATGTGGCCCACGAAGCCATCTTGGAAACAGTGAGGGAACGGTCCCCACTGCCTTGGGCCTGGTCCAGAGATCCTCCTCCTGCCAGAGACCCTCAGATCTGTCCCACTCCTGCCCAGGCCCCCATAGGCACTTGATGCGAATGATGTAGAGCTGGCCATGCCCACCCAGTAGGCCATACACACTCCCACCCAGTAGGCCACGCCCACCCAGCCCCCTGAGGGCAACTGCAATGCTGATGCGGCCCTCAGTGAAATTGAGTTTGACACCCCTGCTGTAAGCAGCTGTTGTTAGAGGGGTGAATAATAGGACGGGGAAGGAGCAGAGAGAGGAAGGGGAAGAAAGGTGAGGTGAGGAAGAAAGGAGAGGAGGTGGAGAAGGAAGGGCCAGCAAGTGGGGGTGGGCCCTGTGAAGAGAAACAGCAGAGGGAAGGGGCTGGTGATGCAGTATTAATTTCCATCTGGGAGCTGGTCTCCATGGCAACAGAGAAGATCTGGCAACTCCATTGGGAGCGGTTACCACAGCAACAACATCCTGGTGGTTACTGGAGGAGGAGAAGCCAGAAAGAAAGATGGTGCAAACAAAGATGGGGAGGGATGGGGAAAAAGACAGCAAGGAGAGAAAGAGCAGGTAGACGTTAAAATAAAATAAAATAAAATAAGGGGGCTGTGGGGGGGGGGGAGTTTTGCTGAAGTGGAAGAACCTTGCGTGACAGACGATGCCCCATGGATGTCACCTTGGCTGTGGTCCTATCCCAGCCACAATGACCAGCACAATGTGCATGACCAGCACATCTGCTTGGTGTTTTGTCAGACGTGTTGACTAATTCCCCCCCTCCTCTTTCTGTGCTTTCAGGGAATGGGGGCATCCCTCGGGCCCACCCTGGGGACCCCCCAAGTGGCCATGTTTTGTGGGAAACTGGTCCTCCATCTCAACGTCCAGACGGGGCACTGGGAGCCCGATGCCATCAATACTCGCACTTGCTTTCGTACCACGGAGGAAATCCGGAGCTACTGCCAGGAGGTACACAAACTGGCATGTGTACACACACATTCATAAACGTGTAAACCCCCTTTCCATCCTTCCAAGCTCACTTTGTTCTGTTCCCAACTTCAGGCAGTCCTGACTTGCAACCACAAGTGAGCCCAAAATTTCCGTTGCTAGAACAGAGGAGTTGTTAAGTGAGTTTTTACCCCAGTTTTACGACCTTCTTTGCCCCAGCTGTTAAGTGAATCACTGCAGTGGTTAAATTGCTAACATGGCTGTTGAGCCAATCCAGGTTTCACCACCACCACCCGCATCGACTTTGCTTGTTGTAAGTCAGCTGGGAAGGTCACAAATGTTGATCACGTGACCCTGGGACAGTGCCATTGTAACTTTGAATGGTCACTAAATTTTTTATTTTTATTTTTTATTTTAATTCCATTTATATCCCGCCCTTCTCCGAAGACTCAGAGCGGCTTACAAGCTTAGCAGTAGCCTTCATTCTATGTATATGCCTGCTTGTTAGGGCTTTCACACACACCCCAAGCGGCATTATTACAAAGTCAGCTCATTGCCCCCAACAATCTGGGTCCTCATTTTACCTACCTCGGAAGGATGGAAGGCTGAGTCAACCTTGAGCCTGGTGGGACTCGAACCTGCACTAATTGCAGGCAGCTGGTGTTACTGAAGGAGGCATTAGCCCACTGTTCCACCAAGGCTCTATGAATGGTTGTAAGTGGAGGACTACCTGTACTCATTCTCCTGATGTCATCACCACCTTCCCACTCTTTCATCACAACTCCTCTGAGCCAGTCCTTCTGTTGTCAATCTTGTTGTTCCTACAATCCATCTTTTTTTAATTTTCAGCCTCCTCTTGGTTTATTTTTATTTGTTTTATGTAGAAAAATTATATTGTCGCCTACCCACGACTCACGGTGGCTTACAG
Organism: Daboia siamensis; assembly: GCA_024449315.1. Taxonomy (NCBI): domain Eukaryota; kingdom Metazoa; phylum Chordata; class Lepidosauria; order Squamata; family Viperidae; genus Daboia; species Daboia siamensis. Next base: position 899,944 of record JAKJMR010000385.1, read on the forward strand.
GACCTAAAAGCACAATATAAATGAAATAAAAATAGTAAAAAATAAAAATAATAAAATATTAACCCTCTACCCACCACCCACCTTCCACCAGGCCTATTCTTGTCTAATCAACCAACACCTCTTCTGTGGACAGTTCTAGGAACTCAGGAAACAACCCTCAGTTCCTCTTAAATTTTTCTCAAACTCTCTGACAGAATCTCCAACTGGGGTTAACAGTTAGAAAGAGAAGTCACATGTTCTATAGGTAGTCCTTGAATTACAACCGCAATGGGCAGGCTCTATGTTGTAAGTCATGATGGTCATAAAGCAGGCTGGTCATATGACTGACCTGATTTTATGATCTTTCTTGTGGCAGCCAGTAGTTTTGCCAAACCCCCATTTCAGCAAAATGTCATAAAATGTTGCCCGTGACTATGAGATGCTGCAAATGCTCATAAATGTGGCCTGGTTACTGAATGTCTGAAGTGTGATCACATGACCATGGGGGTGGCCCAACCATTGTAACTTCAAAACCAGGTCACATGTAACCTCCTTACTTAGGTCCATCATAACTTCAAATGGTTACTATCCGTATTTCTATTGGGTCCTTTTTTTCTCCCTCAAGGATCTGGATTGTCTCTTCAATGACATTGAGTGTGACATATCACACTTATTGTTCAGTGCGAAGAAAACTACCACCAGGTCCCAAGTCACAACAAGAACCAAACTACATATTGGACTTAATTACCATCCATTTGGGTTTGACTCTAAGCAATCATATTAGATCAGGGTTTGCCAACCTTGGCAACTTTAAGACATTGGACTTCAACTTCCCGAATTCCCCAGCCAGGAATTTGGGAAGTTGAAGTCCACATGTCTTAAAGTTGCCAAGGTTAGCAAAACCTTGGATGGCTAGAGCCTCCAAGACGATCTGCACCAAAACTGATCCTTCTGATCCTTCAATAGTGCACTGACCACCACTATAACGAAGCACATCCATCTTGCTGTTGACTGGCCCCTTTCCTTCTACCATGCACGACTGATCCAAAAATGTGATAACTTGAAATTGATAATTACTATCTTGAGTGAGAGCTGTAGATTAATGTATTCTATGATCCATTTGTTGGTTTTCCTGTCTATGTATGGTATTGTACTACTGAGATGGCGGAACATCTCTGAAGCTAAGCCAATCTAAAACTGTAGAATATATGGGTGGAAAAGGGGGAATCAGCAACTCCAGAGGTGCTATTCAGAGGAGCAAGAGGGAATGCATCTATACATCACCCTCTGAAGTGTCTCAAGGGAGAATGGCCTGCTTTTCTCTGCCCTCTGTTTGATGCCCTACTAACAGCCATTTGCCCTGCAGGTATATCCAGAGCTGCAGATCACAAATGCTGTGGAAGGGACGCAGCCGGTTACCATAGACAATTGGTGCAAGAAGGGCCGATCATTATGCAAAGGCCAGATGCACATTGTGGTACCCTACCAGTGTCTTGGTAAGCACAGAGTCCAACTGCCTGAACCGTTTCGGGATGATAAGGACTGATTATAAAATTGAGAGTGAAATCATGTGTTGTTGTTATCTGCCTTGTGCCTTCGGTTCCCTTGGGTGTTGTGCCTTTGAAATCATCAGCTTGAAGGCAAGGAGTGTCTTGCTACTGATAACTGCAAGCCTCCCCCTTCCTCGGGAACCTTATGGCAAATGGGGGCTCAAGAAAGATTAAAAATGTGTAGTGTAGGCCAGTGTTTCTCACTCTCATCAGATTTAGGAGGGATGGACTTCAGCTCCCAGAATTGCCCAGCCAGCCAACATGCTGAAGTTGAAGTCCACCCATCCTCAACCTGCCGAGGTTCAGAAACCCTGATGTTGACTCATGCTATACAAAGTTGTATACACTTAGCTCTGATTCAGTGGAACTGAAAGTTATATGCACTTAGCCCAATTCAGTGGGATTTTATTTTTGAGCAGAAATAAAGAAGCTGCTATTGGTGCAGAAATTGATTGTGCACAAGGATTCGGTGTCATTCTTTCCAGAAAAAGTGCGGCGATAGCACTTTTTTTTCTAAATGCTTATTGCATTATAATTAGCAAAGTAAGCAACTTGAAATCCGTCAATAGTTTAGTATCCATGGGGCACAGCAAAATGGCCAGTGACAAGGAATTAGGAGTGACAACCCAAACTTGTAGAAGACACCAAATTTTCTATCCCTGTAATTAACTCAGAATATATCTTACAATTCTTGGAGTTTTCCAAACCTGGAGTTGCAGATAATTCTTTACCTTATTACTTTTCCAGGCAGAACATTTTACAGAAATGAGATCTATTGCTTGTCCAGAGAGATAAATCTTTCATTCTTGCCTGCTTTGCACATGCTTTGATGGCAACCTTGTCTTTTGTCAAATTAAAACTTTCATCCATCCTGATGAACCTTTAGCAAATTAATGCCTTCCATGCTTGTCAGACTTCAGATCCCATCATCCCAGGCCATTTTGACTGGGTATTATGGGAGTCAGGATCAGACCAAATCTGATCTACCTCAAGGAAAATTTGAGGACAAACGTTCATGCCTTCAAAACTGGTGCAGTGCTGTTAAGCTACTTTTCTCTGTGTGAAGAGTCAAAGTGGTAGAGCAGTGGAACGTGCAGCTTTCCTGATCTTAAACTATTGGATCCTAAAGCCCATCATTCCTAGTTAGCATGGTCAAGGATGCTGAGGGTTGTAATCCATAAAAACCTGGCAAAGTTTCATACCCTCCATTAGTGACAAAACATGGAAGAACAGAGGAATCATTATCACCTTAGCAATTGTTGCCTATCCTGCCAGGCATAGCTACAATAAATACCTCATCATTGCTCCTTGTTAGGACAAAGTAATAAAGCCTTGACACCAGTACCTACTTGCTGTTCTTTTCCCCCAGTGGGCGAGTTTGTGAGCGAAGCACTTCTTGTACCGGACAAGTGCAGATTCCTACACCAAGAGAAAATGGACTCATGTGAGACCTACTTGTATTGGCACAGTGTGGCCAAAGAGGTGAGTTGCTATGGGCTTCTTATCGAGTGCATTCCAGCATTTCCACTTGAGTCCATGGAAGTTGAAAGGGCTGGCAAGGATTTGAAGAGATAAGGAGATTTTTATCAAGACCGTACTGAATGGTTGAGCCCTTCCTCCAAACAGGGTTGATAAGGGATTGCTTCTTCACCTTCTTACTAAAATCTCTAGGAAAATGTCATTAAGAAGTCTAAGGAGTCATATTATAAGAGTTAAAGTGTGATAGATTTAATAACCTATTGTTGTTTGCTTAGGGTAGAATATGTTTGTTTTTACTTTTATACCTTGTATTTAGCTCTGGGAAGTCGGGGAGGGGGGAAGGTGAGGGAGGGAAGGTTGGGGTGGGGTGGGAAGGGAGGGGTGGGTTGGGGGGGTGGGTTGGAAGGGGTTTTGTTTTGTTAAAGATAAAACGTACTGAAAAACTTTTCAATTAAAAAAAAAAGAAATCTAAGGAGAAACCATAGAACATTAGCCAGACAGCAGGAACGTCTGAAAACATTGGTTTGATGGCCATCTTGTTCTTTTAAAAGAGAAAGTTGGACAGATCTGGTGAAATACTCAAACTGCATATGTCTTAAGGTTTATAACAGTGAGTAAGACCATGTGAAACCCCAGGCTGTTCCTTTCCTGTATTAGCAGCTCCAGAAGAATATGTAAGGCAGACATGTCAAACACAAGGCCCGGGGGCCAGATCCGGCCCACGAAGTGGTTTCATGTGGCCTGCGAAGCCATCTTGGAAACAGTGAGAGAACGGCCCCCACTGCCTTGGCCCTGGCCCAGACACCTTCCTTCTGCCAGAGACCCTCAGATCTGTCCCACTCCTGCCCAGGCCCCCATAGGCACCCTTGATTCGAACGATGTAGAGCTGGCCATGCCCACCCAGTAGGCCATACGCACTCTAGCCACGCCCACCCAGTAGGCCACGCCCACCCTGGCCATACCCACCCAGCCCCCTGAGGGCAACCGCAATGCTGATGCGGCCCTCAATGAAATTGAGTTTGACACCCCTGATGTAAGGTATCCCATGCAATGGGAAAAACAAATAGTGTAAGTGTCTTTATTTCACCAAATGCTTTATAGAATGCTGGATTATTGCGAAGCAAGCTTTCTAAGCTTTATTTGCTCTTTCTTAATGTAGAACACATCCAAGTTGGGGTTTGTGAGCTGGTTGTATTCTGACATAGAGCTAAACTTTGGCTTGGTGCTGTGGCTGTGCCAGTTCATGATCTCTATGCGTAAATGTGTACAACTCCATTTTCTGTGTAGACAAACTCAAATGAAAGGCCAATTTGGGTTATCACACACAACTTCATTAACCATGATTAGCTGTGATGATTACCTAATCCAAGCCAGTTTTGTAATGGTGTGTTGGAAAGACCTTGGGAGAGTGGGCCCAGAGATGCTACTTAGGGAACAGCCAGATAAGAGACAGCATAGCCCACAGCTGCATAGCAGATAGATAAAGAGGTTCAGAGACCCTATTTTCTCAGTCTGTAAAGGAGATGAGGGTAGGAGTGGTGTGGTGGCCTAGAGGTGGAGCTCTTGCCTCACAATTAGGAGGCTGCAAGTTCGATCCTAGGTAGTGGCAGATATTTCTCTCCTGGAGTGTATAGAGAAAATATCTGTTGCGAACTCTGTATAGGTGTCAGGAAGGGCATCCAGCCAGTAAATTCTCAGCTTCATCCAGTCATCCTGATTCCACTCCAATGCAAGAGATTAAAGAAAAAAAACCCAAGGAGATGGGAATAGAATTGTATTTTCAGACATGAAAGATACTGTTAATATAGCTTTATAGTAAAGTAGAATTAGCTCATATGGTCACGTCTCCAGTCTGGTCTACCTAGCCAGGCTGACAAGTTTTCAAAGCACACACGGTGTTGCTCACATCAGTTATCTGAGTTCACATGATAAAACTTAGTTGTATGGCCTAGGTTTACATGGCACTCTAGACAGGTTCTAGGTGTTGTGTGAACCAGTCTCAGGGTGTTACATTGCAGCATTTTAACCTTGTTCACATCCACCTTTCAGGCCTGCAGTGGCGAACATCTTGAGCTACACAGCTACGGCATGTTACTACCTTGTGGAGCTGACCGTTTCCGAGGTGTGGAGTACGTGTGCTGCCCCTCACGCCCGCCAGCCATCAAGGTGGAACAATCTACGGAGGCTCCCCCTGTGGTTGCCCATTTAAGGGAGGAAGCCCTGCGCAGGTGAGCCAATGAGTTTGGGCAAATCCAGCTGCTTAGGAAGGTGGTTAAGATCTACATTGAGACCCACGATGTATCTTTGCAAGGCTTATTTAATCTTGAATTTTTCTGGATCTGGATCTTAAAGGAAAATCTGCAAGGAAATGTTTAGATATATGTATGTATGTATGTATGCATGCATGCATGTATGCATATATGTATGTATATATGCATATACAATTTATCTCTTTATTAGTGCAAAATAGAAGACACTGCTCCTACAGTGTTATACAGTTGAGTAGGAATAGTTGCCTTTTCTCACGGGGAAAAGTCTCTCTGGTTCCTTTGCCCTGCTCCTACAAATGCATCGTCTTGCTGGATGGACCTGCTTGAGATCTTAACTTGATGGATCTTTTTTCTTCAGCAACAAAGTACCAACAGGACGTATTCCAACAGAGGAAGAAAGCTTGGAATTGGAGGAAGACAGGAATATGGATGGAGAAGAGGAAGAGGAGGTAGAAGAAGAGGAAGAAGAGGAAGAGGAGGAAGAGGAAGAGATTCCTGGAGAGAGTGCTCCTGACTCTGACCTCTTCCATGCTGCTAGGGACGACTATTTTGTGGAACCAGAATACTACGATGACAGCATCACTCAGACCACCATCACCACTACAACTCAGACCACAGAAGAAGATGTCAAAGGTAAGCAGTGGAGGGAAAGACCCATCTCAAGAGTCAACCTCATGGAGCACCTTCCAAATTCCATGTTCTTTCTTGCTCTTCCTTACTATCTCAACCTCCCAAGAGAGTGAGGCCATATCAGTGAAGAGAGAGAAGGACAGCCTCTAATGCTTCTCTGGATGACCATACAGTTGGATTAAATGTCTAAACAGGAACAACATCACTTTCTAAAACCTTTTTGGCCTCTGAGAACCACAGAGGGTGTTTGCTGGTGATTTCATGAAATCCCCAAATACACAAAGTTTAAAAAAAAAAAAAGATTTGGCCTTTGAGGTTGTTTTGATGGATTTGAGGTTAATTTATCCTCAGATGTCTCCCTAAAGCAAAAAGCTGGATGCTCTGGGACTGCCAAAGAGACCCTGAGGGGGCAGGGCATCTGAAGGCCATAGACAATGATGGTTACAAATCTGTGGTAGTCCTTGAGTTAACAGCCATTTATTTAGTGGCCATTTGAAGGTACAACAGCACTGAAAAAAGTGACTTATGACCATTTTTCACACTTATGACCAGTTCAGCATCCCCATGGTCACCTGGTCAAAGGACTGAGGACTGATATGAACTCATGACAGTTGTAGTGTCCCAGGATCATGTTATCACCTTTTCTGACCTTCTGACAAGCAAAGTCAATGGGAAAGCTAGATTCATTTAACGACCCTATGGCTCAGGGGTAGGCAACCTTGACTCTTTTATGACTCATGGACTTCAACTCCCAGAATTCCTGAGCCAGCATGGCTCAACTTGGAAACCTCTCCCTTTCCCCTCAGCGTGGCAGGCTCAGGAATTCTGGGAGTTGAAGTCCACGAGTCATAAAGCGGCCTAGGCCTAGGACAGGGGTAGGCAACCACCATATGAAAACTGTTAATGATGAAAGAAGTCCTCCGAACTTTGAGCCAATGGCAGTCACGGTAAAATCGGTGCTCAAGGACAGATCAAAAGAGAGAGGGATATAGACTGCAAAATCGGGGCCTCTGGGGCACGGGAGGTAGAGAGGCTAGATGCAAGCGACTACTAGGGTTGAAAAAGAAGGAAACACTCAGCTGTTCAGCTGCTCCTCCAAGTGCCCATCATCTCCTCCTCTTCACAATGGAGAGCCTGTTTTGGAGGCAGCTCTGCTGGACCTGGCTCTCCCTGACACTAAGGGCTAGAGGATGCTTAGAAGCAAAGCATCCTGTTGAGGGGGAAATGAGGGGGCTGGTGTGCTTCCTTCTGCCCTGAACCAAATCACTGCAGGAGGCTGTGCCCCAAACAAATTTGTATGCATGAATGGTTTTAAATATTCGAGATAGGTGACTTCTGCAGGGTCAGGCTATTTTAGCCGAGGAAGCCATTGCACCGTGCTTTTCCGTGCTTTGGAATGCAAATCCTTCGATGTCAGGCTGCTAGAGGAATTGGGTCCGATGGGGAGAGCAATTGAATCTTTATTATATTCCAGGAAGAGTAGTGATTGCAGTTGAATTTCTGAGCAAGGGAGAATCCTAAGGCAATTAGGAATTTACACACTGAGCCAGATCACAAACTTTTGCAGTGCTACCTTCTCTTAAGGAGAAATTGGATTGTCTCTTATACCTAGTCCTCATCATGTCTGTTAATAATGTCTTGCATTCCTATGCCCCCCCCCCCCCCCACTTTTAGATAAGTCCGTCTCATTGGGCTGGATTCACCCACTAACTGTCATATAGTACTTTCCATTTGGCCATGTTTGCTGGAACCAAAAGTGTTGTTGTCCAAAATACTTCAAAGGCAACAGCTTACCTTATCTCTGTTTTAAGACCAACAAGAAGGCCTGCTCTTGTGTAACATGATCTCTGTCTCTACAGTGACCCCAACCCCTCGCCCAACGGACGGAGTGGATGTTTATTTTGAAATGCCTGGAGATGGGAATGAGCACGCTAATTTCTTGCGAGCCAAGATGGACCTGGAGGAGCGTCGTATGAAACAGATCAATGAGGTAATGGCTGGACAGACAGGAAGGAGGATTTGCTTGGCCTGCACATATGCAAGCTTTCATTGTATGGTTAGCTCAGGTTGGGGACTTCAGACACACCCATGGGACCATCAAAGGATTTCTCTTGACAGATTAAACTGAGGATCTAACTCAGTTAGAAATGATGGATGAACAATATAGATCACAGAGATTTGTAAGACCATGTCTAAGTTCTTTCCCTCCCTCCCTTTCTTCCTTCCCTCCCCTCTCCCTCCCTCCCTCCCTCCCGCCCCCTCCCTTCCTTCCTTCCTTCCTTCCTTCCTTCCTTCCTTCCTTCCTTCCTTCCTTCCTTCCTTCCTTTCCTTTTTTCTTTCTCTTTTCTGTTGTTTTCTAAAGAATTATTCCATGGGGAAACAATACATGTTTTGCAGATCAGGCATCAGATATTTTTGAAATTCAGCTTCATATCAGAAGAGATCAGTGTTGAATCAGAATTACAAGATGTCAGCAGTGAAGTTGATGTTGTTCGTTTTCTGTTCTCTGGAGGTTTTTAAGAACAGAGTGGATTTGGTTTTCCTGCACATCATAGAGAGTTGGACAAATGATCAAATCCACAATTCTATAAGTCCATGACTCAGGAAAACAGCTTCCTGTTCCTTGCTCAGGCAGATAGTTCTCTCTAGCTTTGAGAGATTGGAAGTCAGAATCTGAGGAGAAGGCCCTCATACTGACCACTGGCCTTTTGTTGTGATTTCACAGGTAATGAAGGAATGGGCTGAAGCAGACAACGAAGCCAAGAACTTGCCTAAAGCAGACCGGCAAGCATTGAATGAGGTGAGGTTGGCCAACAATCTCACTGAACTTCCTCTCTCTTTTTTCTTTTTATATTGGTTTGTATTTTAATTTTGTTTTTGAAATGTGATAAAGACGTTTTAAAAAACAAATCCATGCCAGGATTAGGCGAACCAGTAAGATACATCGACAGATCCCTCGCTTGCCGGTTTCTTTACCCAGTGCGATAGAGTTGTCCTTTGCATTCAACTGTTAAATTAGCTTTTAAATTTTGATGGCTGACATTTCGCGTTTTGCATGGTTTACAATTTAAGTCAGTTTCAGGAAATTGTTTTCAATGGTTTAGCTGAGCTGGAATTACAAGGATCCTCTGTTTTCTCTATCTGTTGTTTGATTCTGTTTTGTGTTTATAATAGTTGCATTCTTTTTTTTGTTGTTGGAAAACAGCTTAAATGGATTCCTACTCTGAAAGAAGGCCCAAACATGTTTTTACCAAAAAAAAAACACAAAAGTTGAATCAGCCGCATGTCCTCGTATCTGTTTCTTTTGGCCTGTCTGTGAGCAGATGTTGTAGTTTGTCTTTAGGGCACATCCATTGATAGCTGCCAGTTTTTAAACAATTGATTTTTCAAAAAAGAGTAATTTATAATAAACCTCCAGATATCTTGAACTAACCTCCCTTTCAGATTTTTGTCTCGCAACCTCCCCTGGTAATTTTTTGTTTCTCCATAAAAAAACAACTTTTTAATTTAGATATTTTAAACAGCAGAGATGCTCATGCTACTATTTCAATTTTTTTTTAGAATCTACCATTTTTCATACAGTAAGGTTGTTAAAATGTGTGTCAATCGTTTAATTGTCTATTTGGACGAAGTATTATAAGCCATCCTGGGTTTTTATTTGACAGCCAGGATATAAACTCTCTGAACACATTCAAGTAATTAATTAAACATCTGCTTCTAGGAGAATAAGCTCTGCATGGAATGCTTTGTTGTGTTTGCATTTCATTGTCCCTATAGGTGGCTTGAGTAATTTTAAGCTTTTAATGCTAATTTTACTGAGTTTTAAGGAATTTGATATTGTTGCTTTGCTACTGAGCTATCCTGAGCCTTAGCGGGTGGGAAAGGGGGGTCTGCATATGTCTGCACGTGTGTTCAGGAATATAATTTTACATTTATATTTTAAATATATTTTAAATTTATATTTTGCTGTAATAAAGCTTCCAAGGTCTTTCACCCAAGGTTTTTGCCACATCCCTTTTAATGATACAGTATTAGTGCATCGAAATCACGAGAAGCCTTGATTGCTCGACTTTGGCAACTTTATGTGTGAGCTACAACTCTCAGAATTGACCAGCCAGGTTGTGTGGAGTTGAAGTCCACACATGAGGTAGCAGTATGCGACAGCAGCCAAAATGGCTAATACAATTCTTGGTTGTATAAACAGAAGCATAGAATCAAAATCACGTGAAGTATTAGTACCGCTTTATAAAACCTTAGTAAGACCACACCTGGAATACAGCATCCAGTTTTTGTCACCACAGTATAAAAAAAGATGTTTAGATTCTGGAAAGAGTGCAGAGAAGAGCAACAAAGATGATTGGGGGCGGGGGGAGGCTAAAATATACGAAGAATGGTTGTAGGAATTGGATGTGTCTAGTTTAGTAGGGTTGGTATAATAGCAGTCAGGGCTTTTTTTCTCATAGAACGCTCAGAACGGAGTTCCGGCACCTTTTTTGAATGGAACCTTGTAGGATAGGCAAGGCGGGTTGTATGACATGTGTGAGTTCCGGCACCTTTTTCTTATACAAAAAAAGCACTGATAGCAGTAATCCAATATTTGAGGGGCTGCCGTGAAGAAGAGGGGGTCAACCTATTCTCCAAAGCACCAGAAGGCAGGAGAAGAAGCAACGGATGGAAACTAATCAAGGAGAGACGCAACCTAGAAGTGAGGAGAAATTTCCTGACAGTGAAAACAATTGACCAGTGCTATGGGTTGCCTTCTGAATTTGTGGGTGCTCCATCACTGAAGGTTTTTGTGAACAGATTAGTCATTTGTCTGCTTGAGTTGGGGATTGGACTAGAAGAGCTCCAAGGTCCCTTCCAACTCTGTTCTTCTGAAATATTCTGAATGGCTTCCCTCTTCTTCTTCTTCTTGCTTTCTAGCACTTCCAATCTGTCCTCCAGACACTGGAAGAGCAGGTGGCTGGAGAGCGCCAGCGGTTGGTGGAGACTCATCTGGCCCGTGTAGTAGCGTTGCTGAATGATAATCGTCGTGCAGCACTGGAGAATTACTTAACAGCTGTACAGAACGACCATGCCCAGGTAGCTTGGACAATTGCATGTGAGATTTGTATGTAAACTGAGCTGGGAGAACAAGAAGCAGATTCTGCATGTGGATTTCAAACCAAAGTAGACCATGAGCTTGGACCATGCCACCCGTTCCAGAAGCAAGCGCACAGAAGAGAAAGATGCTCTTCCCTAGGTTTCTGCTTCTTGTATGGAAGCAATGCTAGAGAAATATTAATTCAATCATTAGAGTTCAAGACCACGTAAAACAGCGATCCTCAACCTTTCTAGCTCCGTGGACCACCAGCGTCGACGGCAGCAGCAAAGGGGAGGGGATGGTTTTACGTGCATGCCGCTTGTGCAAATGCAGCTTTGCGTGCTTGCACACTCACCCACCACTTTCACAAAGCAGTTCCCAACAGGCCATGGGCTGGTATCAGTCCGCAGATGGGGGTTGGGGACCCCTAATGTAAAGTCTAGTCATGCAGTGGAGAAGCACTTAGTGATGCTACCACATATGATGCCCTGAAACTGTCACAGAGCAGAATTAGGGAGCAGGAAAGTGAGACAAAACTCACCATGCATGTGGCGTTAGTAGTGCTCTTAATTAATGAAGTTAGGAATTATCTATTCCCTGACGGACAACTTTCCGAAGTTTCTTGCTTTCCGGGTATGCTGTATTCCAGCTCCTGAAATCCTCAGCCAGAATAGCCACGGGCCATATCTAAATGAGGATTTAGGACATGCAGCACATCTGGAAAGCAGCGTCGAAGAACGCTGATGCAGACAAGGTAACTGCAGAATGGCAAGTGGGGAGCTTCATTTACTCCTCTCCACCCCCGTTCTCGGTACTGGTTTCCTGCTAAAATCCCAGAAGTCACATCTAGACAATGACATCCAGAAATAAAACAGAGTTCACCTCCTCCCACTTTCTTCTCTGCTCTGCTCCTAACTCAAAATTGGGGGTAGGATAATGTTATTTTTTTTTTCAAATGCTCTGCCAAAAAAAATTGTATCTTTTCTTTCCCTTTTTCACTCAATTTGATTTTTTTCCCAAAGAATTTTTCGGTGAAATTCTCTTGGGTAAAATACAGTTTTCTGGTCTTCTTTGAGTCTGGTTGTTTTCTTGCATATGTTTCATTAGCCGAAGTAGGTAATATCACCAATGCTAGTGCTAGCTCTGGCACTGATGGTGATATCTAGTTTGAGTAATGAAAGGTCTGCAAGAAAACCAAGCTCAGAGAGCACCAAAGGCCCCTCATTTCAACCCCCAGCTGCAAATATTCTCCTTTATTAATTTTCTTATCCTTGTTAGTGGGGTTGGACACAGCCCTTCCTTCCTAATGATACAGTATGCCAAAATGGGGATCTTAGCGTGTTACGTGTGCCAGGGTTCATATGGAAAGCACTCACAATTTTTATTTTCCCTGTGGCTCCACTTCCTGTAATCATCATGCAAAGTCAAGTTTCCCATCCCTGTTGTTCAGCTCCTGATGGGCCTGTAGATGCCTATGATTCGTGTTGTCTCCAGGATTCCAATACCACAGAAGGTTACCACTGCCTTAACTCCCAGTCTTTTTCAGCTTTCCAATCTAGTGCATGGCCCTTCCAAGTCTCATTCTCTTTAGCTTTTTCAAAATCAGCCAAGGGCTTTTTTTATTATGCTTCCACCTGTACTTATCTGTGCCTGAAATGGAAGAAACCAAGAAAGGCACGTAATAAATCCCATTTGCTCAAAGGCGAACTATTGAGAATTGGCCAAGGAACGTCAGACAATCAACCAAGATTCAACTAATTTATATCACACTCTTCTTTTGACACAGCCCGACCGCATCCTGGCAGCTCTGAAGAGATATGTACGGGCCGAACAGAAAGATCAGCGCCACACACTCCGCCATTACCAGCACGTGGCAGCAGCTGATCCTGAAAAGGCTGAACAAATGAAGTTCCAGGTATGATTTCCTTCTGCCTAGTGCCGCCATCTTGGGTCTTTGGAATTACTGTAGAACAGTGTTTCTCAGCCTTGGCCATTTGAAGATGTGTGGAATTCTGGGAGTTGAAGTCCACACATCTTCAAATGGCCAAGGCTGAGCAAAACTTCTCTAGAAGGAATCATTTTCCATTATTGCGTGTTTTCACAGGTGTATACTCATCTCCATGTCATTGAGGAACGGATGAACCAAAGTCTTGCATTACTATACAAGAATCCCCAGCTAACTCAGGAGCTCCGAGGAGACATAGGTACATGCGTCAGATCTTTCCTATCCCAAATATCATCTTCCCTCAACTCTTAAATTAAGTCTTCCATTGCATGTAGACTAGGATGTCTTCCCAACTATAAGGTCAGGCTGCTCTTAAGTACTATGAAAACAATGGCTACCTCAGTAATTAGTTTGATTGGTTACTTAATTTGATATTCTCATTGTATCTCATTGTATCATTTCTACTACCTAGGATGAGTAATTTTCTAAATACTTCTATATTTATCCAGAGGAAGGAAGAGGCACTATAGAATGCCCTAAATTCTACAGTTCTGAAGTGAAGAAGCTTCTCAGATGAGAAGCAAAATGTTTTCAAGGAAAAAAACCAAGAAAGTTCTGTTGCCTTTTGGAAAAGCACTTTTGGCACAACCATGATCTGGATGATGGAGAATCTCCATAGACACTCTAGAACAGGGGTGTCAAACTCAATTTCATTGAGGGCCGCTTTAGCATTGCGGTTGCCCTCAGGGGGCCAGGTGGGTGTGGCCAGGGTGGGTGTGGCCTACTGGGTGGGCATGGCTAAAGTGGGTGTGGCCTACTGGGTGGGTGTGACCAGCTCTACATCGTTCGCATCAAGGGTGCCTATGGGGGCCTGGGCAGGAGTGGGGCAGATCTGAGGGTCTCTGGCAGAAGGAGGGTCTCTGGGCGGGTCAGGGCCAAGGCAGTGGGGGCCGTTCCCTCACTCTTTCCAAGATGGCTTCGCGGGCCGCATGAAACCACTTCGTGGGCCGGATCCGACCCCTGGGCCTTGTGTTTGACATGTCTGCTCTAGAACAAGGGTGTCAAACTGCCCTGGTTCCATCATATGGAGGCTGCGCCTACCCCAGCTCCGACAATGCAAAAGTCACAATACGTCGTGACACATCACATGACTTGGCGAGTTTGACACCCATGCTCTAGAATGACCTATTATATGAGAAAAAGGGTCAATGTAAAGGGAATTCTAACTGGATCACACAGTCAGCCAGATGTTTAGGCTGAATTTGGCATTTTTATCCATCTATTGAGTGCTTCCCAAGCATCTGGAATTACTATTTCTTCATCAATTTTAAAATATCTTGGTCTAGCCCAGCTGTCTATCTGCAAATTGCATCTGTCCTATGGATGAAGGGCTGGATTTTTCTCAGAAGGAAAGTTGTCCTATAAAGAATGAATGAATCTGGGCATGTCTTGAAGTGAAAACCTTTGCAAAAAAATTGGGATATGTTGTAGCAGACAAGATAGATTCTCTAAATTCTAAGGTGGGGCTCCAAATAATATATTTCCCATTTCTCTATCTTCTAGAGGAGCTGCTGCGATCTGAACGGGTGTCCACCAATGATCTGCTTACTACCTCCATCTCTGAGACCCGTACCACAGAAGAGTTTCTACCCATGGACAGTGGCGAGGATCTAGCTGCTGAGAGCCATGATGGAGAAGGTGGGTCAGATAAATTGCTCCTCGCTGCTTTCTGACCTAAGGTCAGAAAGGTAGGGGAAAAATGCTATCTAGTTCTGAAACATCTCACCAAATCAGGTGTCTTCAAACTTGGTAACTTTAAGACTTGTGAATTTCAACTCCCAGAATTCCTCAGCCAATCCACAAGTCTTAAAGTTGCCAAGTTTGGAGACCCCTGTGCTAGATCTTAGTTTGCAGTATATGAAAAACATGTCCCTATTTGGGACAGAAAATAATGAGAATCTTTGGGAAATGAAATAGAAGGAAGGTTTTTAAAATCAGAGGAAGAAAAACAATATGTTGATTCATTTTTTTGTTTCTGGAACTCTCTGTTGTCTATGTGTTTCCATATGGTGTCTGGTTGTGGTTTTTCGCATTGTCAGCCAGATTTTTGGATTGGATTTGGCATTTTTATCCACCCATCGAGTCCTTCCCAAGGAGCTGGGTTAAGCAGATGGTGTTAGATGGTGTTAAAGTATCATTGCAGGATGTAAGCTGTTCCAAGTAAAACTTGTCTTTTGCAATTGACTGGTGGTGATTTTTGTCAATGCCGAGGGCGTTCAAGAATGCCCAGATGTGTTCAAGATGCTCCCAGTTGTTTTGTGTCTGCACCCGAGGTGCTTATTACTTTTAATTGTTGTTGTTATTATATCTAGAGAGTAGTTGAACAATGTAACCTTAAAAATGTTAGGATAGGCAGTTAGATGAACCATTCAAAGATGTCAAAGTGTCGACAATATCGATATGTAGAAAAATATATTCCTGTTGTAAAAATGAGCTGGTTTGGGTGATAGATTGTTTCTGCTAAAGGAAAATAATAATGAGCATGCAAGCAAGTTGAGGAGGACAGCTAGCAAAATTATCTAAAGCCAAAGATGCAGGAAAAATATAGAAATTCTTTTACATATGATAGGGTAGGAGAGGACTATAAATTCAGCATTAAAAGAGCATGCTTTACTTGATACTGGCTGGGGGATTCTGAAGTCCTCACATCTTAAAGCTGCCATGGTTGAGAAATATTGGCTTAAACAATACTAGTGATATCCCTTCTTTTAGTAGGCAGAGTAACAAAACAATTGCATGAAATCAACATACTGCAAATGTTAAAAAAATAGGGGGAACACTTCAGTTTAAAACAAAAGCTTAAGAGTTTGAACACACTATTAGGAATGGGATATGGTTACCATCATAGGGTAAGGTGTAATATACAAATGGGTGCCAGCAAAGTACGACAGTATTTCCAAAGAGAATCTGTTAATGTATATCCAATTTCTTTTGCCGTGATAAACTGCGTATTAGAAGAATGCGGATCTAAGCATCCCCAAAGTCTAGCTTCCACTTTGACTCCACCATTTTCCACTTTCCCTCTGATTTTTTTGTAATCCTGCTGATGTCAAAGTTACGCTAGCAATAGCTTCCCACTAGCACAAAGGCAATAGTATGGCAATAGTAACACAACAGTTTTGCCTCCAGCGCAAGGAAAACAGTCAGCAGAATTCAAGGATAAGCAGTGCTCTGAACCTCACTGTTCATTTTGATCTTGGTTCCTGATGGAGAACAAAAATAATAACGCTCATAAAAAGTGACTGATAAACTCCTTTCTTTCTTTTTTCTTTTGCTCTGATGGAATGAAATATTGAGATCTGTTGGGGGGAAAAAATCCACAGAGCCCTGATTGGAAAGATTTAGCAGTCTGTGGAATTGGCAATTTAAGAGAAAATAAGCATTTCCTTGCTGGCTTAGTCAAAGGTAGTCCTCTACTTACAATTGTTCATTTAATGACCATTTGAAGTTACAATGGCACTAAAAAAAAGGGACTTATGACCCAGGGTGCTGTGATCAAAATTCAGATGCTTGGCAACTGACTCACATTTATGTTGGTTGCAGTGTCCTGGTGTCATGTGATCCCCTTTTGCAGCCTTCTGACAAGCAAAATCAATGGGAAAATCAGATTCACTTAACAACTTTATTACTAACTTAACAACTGTAGTGATTCACTTAACAACTGTGGCAAGAAATGTCATAAAATGGGGTGAAATTCACTTAACAAATATTGCAGCAACATAAATTTTGGGCTCACCTGTAGGGCTAATGGTATTGGTTCCAGCCCCTTAGATGAGAAGTATGCTAAATGGAGCTGCTTGCTCCAATTCTTTTCCTTGATTGTAGGAATGGGATCTAGAGTGGTCTTTGTCAAACTTGGTAACTTTAAGATGGGTGGACTTCGATTCCCAGAATTCCCCAGCCATCAAATTTGCCAGTACTTCCTTTTGTTTCCTCCAGATTCGTGTTTCTCAACCTTAACCACTTTAAGATGTGTGGACTTCAATTCCCAGAATTCCCCCCCCCCTCTGCAAATGTAGGAGTTGCTGTCACACAACAATGCAAAATATGCATACTTTTAACTTTGATTATTTTGTTTGTTAAGCTCAGAGTATTGTGTGAATCCAAATCCTTTTACAGGTAGTCCTTAGGTTACAACAACTCGTTCAGTGATGGTTCAAAGTTATGCCAACACTGAACAAAGGAGACTTATGACTGGTTCACAAAGTTGAGGCTGTTGCAGCATCCTCATGGACACATGATCACGATCCAGGTGCTTGGGTGCTCAGCTCACGATTATGATGCAAGGGGATGCTGCGGTCATGTGATTGCAATTCGTGATCTTCTCTGCCCGCTTCTCACAAGCAACAGGGAATGTAACAAGTGATTCCCATTAGATGCTCCTGCTGCATTTTCTCCCAAGGAGCCCCATGATGGAGTACACGCTCCCAGGAATCTTATATTCCATAACTTCCTGGGGTGGCACAGCGGTTAGAATGCTGTGTTGCAGGCTAGTTCTGTTGACTGTTGGCTGCCAGCAGTCAACAGTTTGATTCTCACCAGCTTAAGGTTGACTCAGCCTTCCATCCTTCTGAGGTTGGTAAAATGAGGACCCAGTTTGATGGGGCAAGATGCTGACTCTGTAAACTGCTTAGAGAGGGCTGTAAAGCACGGTGAAGCGGTATATAAGTCTAAGTGCTATTGCTATTGCTATTCCCACCCACCTGCACTTCATAGTACCTGCCCACAGCTCCCTCTAGACTCCCACCCACACTCAATGTCTGCCCATGGCCCTTGCTAGCCTGTTTGCCTAGGACTCAGTCACATGAGGTCCTCTTTTAATGACCCCTGCCCCTGGGTTACAACACCATCTGGGACTGCCAAGATTGCTGTCCCTAAGTGATATGAGTACATGATGTCCTGCTTTATGACTGCATTATTTCCATTATGATGGAAATTCCAATGCCAAATGCCATCCCAACCATGAGGACTACCTGCATTAGATTTCGGTTCAATGTATTGTATAAAGTTAGAAAATGAGTTAATTCAGTAACTAGTTAAGTGAATTGTTTTAAACACAAGCATTCTTTCTCCCACCCAACTTATCCCTTGTTCTTGTTGGGGGAGAATTGGAGAAGAGAGTGCCCGTCTTTCTGCTCCTGGGGCTTTGTCTCCCCGCTATCTCGGCATATTGTGTGTCTCTTGCCTCTCTTCTTCTCAAAATTATTTTTCTTTTTCTGTTCTCTTTTTTCCTTTCTGCCATGCTCTCCTCCTCTCCTTCTGATGCTGTGTGGGGAATGGGCAGATTCTGAATCGGTCGACAAGAAAGGTAAGTTTTCAGCTCAAGATCTTCATGGAGCCCTTCTCTGTAGGTTTTAGTAGCAATGACTGAGACCAAAGGAAAGGGGTGTGTGGATTGCTACCGATCCTCTGTTCTTCTAATCTTAACGCCCGGTTCTTTTCTCTGCAGCTTCAGGGCTGGCAGAATACGACTATCCAACTAGTGACAAAGCCCTGCTGTATGAGTATGAACATAAGGTAGGTGCAGAGGAAATCTTTTCCCCTTTCTTTCTATTGCTGTATATTACAGGTAAAGGTAAAGGTAAAGGTTCTCCCGCACATGCGTGCTCGTCATTTCCAACTCTAGGGGCCGGTGCTCATCTCCGTTTCAAAGCCGAAGAGCCAGCACTTGTCCGAGGACGTCTCTGTGGTCATGTGGCCGGCATGACTAGACGCCAAAGGCGCACAGAACGCTGTTACCTTCCCACCGTAGTGGTCCCTATTTTTCTACTTGCATTTTTACGTGCTTTCAAACTGCTAGGTTGGCAGAAGCTGGGACGAGTAACAGGCGCTCACTCTGTTACGCGGCACTCAGGATTCGACCTGCCAAACTGCCGACCTTCTGATCGACAAGCTCAGTGTCCTAACCCACTGAGCCACCGCGTCCCTTATATAACAGTTACATACCCCTTTCTTCCAAAATGGAGAATTATATGGGATCCTCTATGACGTTTCTCAGCCTTGCCAACTTGAAGATGCATGGACTTTAACTCCCAGAATTCCCCACCCACCCATTCTAGCTGGGAGATTCTGGATGTTGAAGTCCACATATCTTCAAGTTCTCAAGGTGGAGAAGCACTGCTGTAGAAATTGGTAGGCCACAGTTTCCACCATTCTAGGGCTAATAGTACTTAGACTTAGAGTTCAGCAACATCTGGATAATAGAGTCAGTATAAACTATGGTCACTAAACTCAAGCGGAGATGTCTCTTAACCTTACCTTGTCCTAAGTAATTCAGAGCAATATGTGTGGCTTCCCTCTCCAGTGAGGTTTATTATGTTGTTATGAATCTTGATGCAGTATATTACTTAAATGCAGTGACGTTTATGTAACATCAAATTATTTGTTGTATAACAGAGGTTTTGATTTTTAAGCTGATTACTTAATATTAAGGGTTAATCTCATAACATCACTCAGAAAGAGGTCAGATTAAGAGACGGCTCCATCAATTTTGCTTGAGACAAGTGACCAATCTATACTGACTCTCTTTATCATTTGATGTTCTAGATCATTGTTTCTCAACCTTGGCGGCTTTTAGATGTAAGGACTTCAACTGGCTGAAGCATGCTGGCTGGGGAATTCTCACACATCTTAAAGCCACTTAGTGGAAAAGCTAAGATTCTTATATGCAGTTTATTTATTTAGCATATGGCATATCATACATGGACTAGCAATACATATTAACATTTCATCTAGATCAGTAGAACACAATGAAATATAAAAGGTAAAGTGACAAAATTAGTGGGCCAGAGGAATGCTGTGGATATAATTTATTTGGACTTCAGTAAGGCATTTGATAAAGTAGACCACAACCTACTACTTGATAAGACAGAAAAATGTGGGTTAGACAGCATCACCACCAGATGGATTCATAGCTGGCTGACCGGCTGTACTCAGTGTGTAGTCCTCAATGGAACTGCATCTACATGGAGGGAAGTGTGTAGTGCCCCAGGGCTCTGTTCTGGGCCCAGTGCTCTTCAACATCTTCATCAATGATTTGGAAGAGAGGATAGATGGGGAACTCATCAAATTTGCAGATAACACCAAGCTGGCAGGAATAGCCAACACTCCAGAAGACAGGCTTAAGATACAGGAAGATCTGGACAGACTTGAACATTGGATGCAATCTTAACAAAATGAAATTCAGTGGTGAAAAAAGTAAGACTCTAGAAAGAGTACAGAGAAGAGCAACAAAGATGATTAGGGGACTGGAGGCTAAAACATATAAGGAACGGTTGCTGGAATTAGCTATGTCTAATGAAGAGAACGACTAGGGGTAACATGATAGCAGTGTTCCAATATCTCAGGGGTTGCCACAAGGAAGAGGGAGTCAAGCTATTCTCCAAAGCACCTGAAGTCAGGACAAGAAGCATTGGATGGAAACTAACCAAAGAGAGAAGCAACCTAGAACTAAGGAGAAATTTCCTGACAGAACAATTAATCCAGTGGAATAACCTGCCTCCAGAAGCTGTGAATGCTCCAACCTGGAAGTTTTTAAGAAGGGATTGGACAGCCATTTGTCTGAAATGGTATAGGGTTTCCTGCCTGAGCAGGGGGTTGGACTAGATGACCTCGGTTCCTTCCAACATTATTGTTGCTGTTGTTCTTGTTACATTATTATTATTATCAATCCCAAAAGGTGCCTTTTCATGAGGCAACTGGACTTTCTTGTTTTTCTTTGAAGACGTTTCACTTCTCATCCAAGAAGCTCCTTCAGTTCTGACTGGATTGTGGGGAATGGATGGATCCCACCCTCCAGTCAGAGCTGAAGAAGCTTCTTGGATGAGAAGCGAAACGTCTTCAAAGAAAACCCAGAACATCCAGTTGCCTCATGAAAAAGCACCTTTTGGGATAACTATGACCTGGATGACACCAACATTTTAAAAGATCAGTGTTCAAATACCAATGTCAAGGCCATCTAACTATTGAAGTGCAGCATCGTTTATACATATTAAAAAAAATCAAATACTAGACTGGTATATGCCCTCAGCTTACAATTGGTCACAATGTGATCTACAGTTTGACGTGGGACCCTGCAGTAATAGTGAGGGGAGAATACTGTGCCGTATTTATACATGGAGTCCCGGCAGACACTGTGTGAAGTGCAAATCCTGTTCAGGATTGTTTGTTGCTGAGGTGGTAGTTCAAAGCCTGGCCTTTTTTTTTTATATTCAGTGATATGTACTGAGCCCATCTGTTTTCCATGTATTAACTTTGCTATGTCCAAGGAGACGATGGAGATGAGTGTGCTTTCAAATGAATAATTGCTGTCTTGTGAAGGTTGATGCATTGCCATTTTCCCGTTATGTGGAGGACCAGGCCATGTTTCCCCATGTTGCAGCTTGAAAGAGGAAAATGCTTCTCTATTTAGGTTACACGTTGGAGTAAAGGAGCTACACACTCTGTAAAGGATTAGATTGCAATTGTCTCATGTGACTGGAGTGATTTGGCACTAAGAGGAAGATCATGTTGCTGGATTACCCATCCAGCTTTTCATTCCCCTGATTGTATAACCTAAATCAAAAACCATCCCCCATCCATCCCACAGGTCAATGTGTCTGCCTCAGATGTCAAAGGCATGGTATACAAGTCCCAAGAAATCCAACGGGATGAACTGGTAAGTAACTTTAAAGGCACATTCCTTTCCACCTATCAAGTGGGCTTCAGGTCCCCTAACTTTCCTTGTGAGTCATGTCTGCCTTGCCAAAAAAAAGACAACACAGTCCTAGACTGCATTAATAGAGGGATAGAATCAAGATCCCGTGAAGTGTTAATATTACTTTATGATGCCCTGGTAAGACCACCCTTGGAATACTGCATCCAGTTTCGACAATACTGCATCCAGTTTCGACAAGAAAGATTGTAGAGAATAGCAACAAAGATGATTAGGAGACTGGAGGCTAAAACATGAATAGTTGCAGGAACTGGGTATGTCTAGTTTAATGAAGAGAAGGAGTAGGGGTAACCTGATAGCAGTGTTCCAATATCTCAGGGGCTGCCACAAAGAAGAGGGAGTCAAGCTATTCTCCAAAGCACCTGAAGGCAGGACAAGAAGCTAAGGATGGAAACTAATCAAGGAGAGAAGCAACCTGGAACTAAGGAGAAACTTCCTGACAGTGAGAACAATTAACCAGTGGAATGACTTGCTCCAGAAGTTGTGAATGCTTCAACACTGGAGGCTTTTAAGAAGAGATAGAACAAACATTTGTCTGAAATGGTATAGGGTTTTCTGCTTGAGCAGGGGGTTGGACGAGAAGACCTCCAAGGTCCCTTCCAACTCTGTTATTCATTCATAACCCAAAAGTCTGCTTCTTCAATCTAAGAACCAGACTAGATATGGGAATGGCTCCCTGCTAAATTTCAGCAGCAGCTTCTCAGGGCATCTCACTGTGAATGCACTGCCTGTGGGACTTACATTGCTCATCCCTGATTTAATACATAGCATTTAAAAACTATATAAACATAGATGGCAGGGGTGTCCAATCTAGACTAGAATCCAGCTTTGGCAGTCGGAGGGGTTTGTAATCCTTTAATCTTTTGGAAGCAGGAGACAAATAGTTAAAACTAAGGCCAAATGCAACTAGGCTTTTTGCATTTGTTTTAGTATAAAGCCCCAACTTGATCTAACCGTGGGAAAATTTACATTTAACTTGGACCAGAGAATTGTGCAAAATGCTCTTCATACAGAAACCTTTTTTAAAAAAAAAGAACATAAAAAATAATAGGCAAAACTCTGAGTTCTCTCAGGATCTCTCCAGTTCATTGTGTGTAAAAGTGAGGTGAAACTTTTAAGTGTGGAAAAAACTTGGTGGGTTTGGGTTTGTTTTTATCCTTTTAATTTTTTTTTGGTTTTTGAATTTAAATAATGAGTGAGCCATCTTGAAAATGAACCCCCATCCTTGAGTAGGGTTATCTCTTCTGTGTTCGTGTTATCTTGTCTATGTGGTTGTCTTCATCTATTGGGCCCAAGCTGCACAGCTAGCCAAAAGGACCAAGACAAATTCCATAAACGTTACTGCACCATCTCCTTATTCCTGAAAGTGCACTAATAATCAAAAACGGCAAGAACAAAATCAATGGTTGGCTGCAGTGCTCCTTTCACTAGTTCTATAAGGCAGTTTCATAAATTCTGGTCACTTTTAATACCACAGTATCATCTACACTGAGGTTTCCCAAACTTGGCAACTTTTAAGACCTGTGGATTTCAATTCTCAGAATTCCCCAGCCAGCATAGTTGGCTGATCTATACAAATAGTATCCTCACATTTTGGAGGAAAAAGAGGACATTTAGATTTAGAATCCTCATTGCAGGAATAGTTCTGTATCTCGTGCATTCATTCATATCTGATTAGACTTCATAACAAACATATGTAAATGGCAATTTGACTGCAGCATCCTAGCTGATTTCAGGAACCTAATTGGAATGGGATCTGGTTCACACTTGGGTGGAAATACACCAGAAAATGCCACCATTGTAGAATAGCCTGGGGATTGAGGAAACAACGTCGAAAAAGGCAGTGCCAACCTTTTCCATATTGCTGTTAAGAGAACTATACAGATAAAAGAGAATATTTATAGCTCAGGATTTAACTGTGGGGTTCTTGATTCTCTCTGAGCTTGGTGGGATTTTCTTGAAGATGCTTCATTGCCAAACTAGGTAATCTCCTCAGTCTGTTGATGAACTATACCCGTGGTGGCGAATCTATGGCACGTGTGCCACAGGTGGCACGCAGAGCCCTCTCTGTGGTCACATGCGGCATCACCCAAGTCTTAGGCCTTCGGCTGGGTTTTATAAAGCCTTTTCGCTTTAGGCCTCCACCGCCGTGTGCAAAAAAAAAAAAGGTTCAATCAATCAATTTCAACTTCTCGCGGGGGAAAAAAAGATGTCACAAAGTTGGAATTGATTGATTGAACTTTTTAATCCCACCCAGTCTGCAGTTACCACGGCAGCCACGCCCACCCAATGATCCACACCCACCCAGCACCCGACAATACATAAGTGGGTTTTGGATTTGCAGTTTGGGCACTCAGTCTCTAAAAGGTTCGCCATCACTGAACTATACAGAACTATACAGACACATCCATGAAGGAATCCAGCTTGCCTTGAAAAAGAGTTAGCTACAACCTTCTGTGTAGTGGCTTGAAGGGACTGCTTTGCTTACATCTGTATATTTTACATCACCAACATGCCTCAATTTAATCCCTCTTCAGCCACTAATTCCAAGCATCATTTCCTTTTTATTTGTGGCTGCATGAATATTCATAGTAGCATACTATACATACAAGAGAGATCACGTAGTAAGTCCCACTGCTGCCAGCCTTCATCAATGAAATCAGCTTTGGATGCCTGGGGTTTTCAGAGGTACACCAATTAGCATTTGTTTTGTTTTGTTTGGGGGCAAGGTGGATTTAAGCAAGCTTGTTGTCATGGTTCCAACAGACAGAGACAAATAAAGCAGAACTCCGAGGCTTGGAAATTCCTCAAAGAACATATTTATTAGTTATAAAGTATTGGCAAGTCTGTTACACACGTAACAATTCCCCAATACAAAGTTAAGGAATCCCATCTCTAAAAAACTATGCAAGCAACTACATTCCCCAATACATCTTCTTGGCGGGTTTTGTACAAAACGCCCAGCCAGAAGTCTCAGGAGCAGCTGATGAGCTTGATTCCCATGGGACAAAAGATTATTTTGACTAGCAAAGCACCTGGCAATGCCCTCTACCCCCTTCAGTGTGTCAACCAAAAATGAATAGGGAAAATGGCCACAGCCATGCTCATTTTCAAAGTTGGCACTTGTAGCATCTGGAAAAGGATGCCAAAAGGATCTGTGCACAGCTACAGGCCAAGCAGATATTTGACATCACCCAGCTTTTGACTGGGAATTTGCTACTTCATCTCATTTCAGATGTTCTTCTCTCTCTCTTCACTGAATGGCAGTGCCTAGCATCTCTTTGGCAGGTGCTGTTCAAATGTGTAATAATTCTGAGGTGTAGTGTTTTGTTTTTTTGCTTCTTCCTTTTCTCAGACAGCAAGGCACAATCACCTTTCTTGAATTGGGTGTTACAGCTAGCTCATATTATGTGTTATTTTGGGACTCTTGGGAGAATTCCATCTGCTGCTAGTGATTTATGAGTTTAATCTATCTGTTTCTTCTAAAGTGTCCTCTAAAGATGATTCCGTTTGTGTCACCTCTTCAGATTTATTGCCTTAGTGGAAAAAATGTGGATCTATTTTGCCAACCTTGGCTTTGTCTTGGGCAGATGCAAAGCAGTCATTTAACTTCTCCATAATATTTCTGTCTTCCCTAAGTGCTCTTTTTACATCTTGATGGTCTAATGACCCAAACCATTATCTCTGGCAAGCTTCCTGCTTCTAATGCAATCCTTTTAACATTCTTCTCCTTGGCTTTTATACCTCTATCTAGATTATATTTTCTTTTTTCTTTCTTGGCCCAACCTTATTAGGCATTTTATTATGTTTCAACTGATAGTATTTCAATTCTTTGAGGATTTTTCCCCACATGGGCCATAGCTTTATTTTTTTTTCCCTAAGGGACACACTTTTTAAATTCTATTTAGTCACTCCAATGTTTTCTTTGAAACTGTCTTTGAAGAAGTGTAGGCAAGCTCAGATTTGTCAAGTTGTGGCTATATTTGTGGACATTTCTTTAGCATATTTCTTCTTAATGGATGATTTATAATTTGTCTTACATCTAAACAACAATTGTAGGTGTTGGGAGCAACAGATATTTGTGACTTTCATGTCAAGCTCTACATTTGGCTGAACTGGATGTAAACAGGAGCAGTTTGAAGTCATCAATTTTAATTATCTTGAGTGCTTGCAGTAGAAAGGTGATGCTTAAATCTAGTAAATATATATAAGGCTTCAAAATCCAGCTTGCTCAGTCATTATAGAAGGTGTAGCTAGAGTAAAAGTGGGGAGTTAATAGCTCCAGGATAAAGGAAAAGCTTCAAGGCTGCGAAATGCAGAGTTGCGAAATGCAGAGAAAATAGATTTTCATATCCGTATGCATATTTGGAGCCTTCTCAAAGCAGTTTACAAATATATTAAATCAGGCTTCCCCAGCTTTGGTGCCCCCCAGCAACACTGAGCATCCAGAGTTTAGAAATTGCCAGCCAGTTTGGTTTTGTGAAGCTGAAGACCCACATGCTGGAGGGCATAAAATTTGGAGAGGTTGTAATCAATCAGCTTCTGCAAAACCTGAAAATAAGGAAAAGGAGATGGATTTGATCCAATGCCTATTTAACATCTTATCCTCATTCTGATAATGGCCAGCGCTCAGAAGAAAGTCATTTTTATCCAGTATAAAAATATAAGCATTATTGCATTGTTCTGTTATTTTCCTCAACTGAAATTGAAAAAGATACTGCTTCTAAAATCAGATTAAGTATACTGTCAGTAGTAGTTGTGCCTTATTTTTGATGGATGTCTTGGCCTCCATTAATAGTTGTGGGTGGCCTTCCAAGTTATGATACTGAAAATGTAGAGTAAATAGAATGACAGAATATCAGAGAGGGAAGGGACGTTGGATATCATCTAGTCCAGCCCCCTGCTTGAGCAGGAGACCCTATACCAGGGGTAGGCAAACTTGGCTCTTTTATGACTGGTGGACTTCAACTACCAGAATTCAGGAATTCTGGGAATTGAGGTCCACCAGTCATAAAAGAGCCAAGGTTGCCTACCCCTGCCCTATACCATTCCAGACAAATGGCTGTCCAGTCTCTTCTTAAAAGCCTTCAGTGATGGAGCACCCACAACTTCTGAAGGCAAACCATTTCACTGGTTTATTGTTCTCATTGTCAGGACTTTTTTCCTCAGTTCTAGGTTAGTTCTCTTCTTGATTAGTTTCCATCCATTGCTTCATGTCCTGCCTTCAGGTATTTTGGAAAATAGGTTGACACCCCCACACACACCTCTTCTTTGTGGCAGCCCCTCAAATATTGGAAGATTGCTATCATGTCACCCCTAGTCCTTCTTTTCTCTAGACTAGACATACTAACTACATATGCATATAGACCAGACAGTAGTAACAAAATATGGCCCATCCCTGTGGAAAGTCATGGACCTCTCCCATAGATGTCAAGGGAGTTCTTCGTTTGAAGCCAAGGAAATAAGTACATCCTGCTGCCCATTAGCCTTTTCATAATTTTCTCTCATTTATCAGGG
This sequence comes from Daboia siamensis, assembly GCA_024449315.1. Classification (NCBI taxonomy): domain Eukaryota; kingdom Metazoa; phylum Chordata; class Lepidosauria; order Squamata; family Viperidae; genus Daboia; species Daboia siamensis. The sequence continues at coordinate 927,170 of JAKJMR010000385.1, forward strand.
ACTGATTCTTGAAATCATGTTTTGTACAGATCATCTTTCCTTCTCTGGGATTCAAAACAGGGCTTCCTCTGTGGGGGAAAATGATGATCTGTGCCTCATCAAATTGTTATGTGTGCTTTGTCTAATATCTTTACTATTCCCTCAGTTGCATGTTCAATTTCAGATCCCCACTGGTGTCAGTTGACTCTGTGCCCTGCATACATCTATTGTAACATAAAACTGACTACACTTGGCCTCCCGTCTTCTGGTGGTTGATTGTTAATTCAGCTTCTTTTCTTCCCAATAATCACTGGCATTGGATTATTCAACAGGAAGCAGAGAAGACTGGTTTGCATCTCAAAATTCCCTCCAAAAGAAAATTTATCCTAGGGAGATTTCATCTTTTTAAAAAAAAAAAAAAATCATTCTTTCCATGCCTGAGGTCATCTCTGCTTCATATCCCATTCCACTTCATTGCTTATGGTTTTCTTTTAATGGTGTCAAAAGAATAAGTATTTTCTCTGATTTATGGACCTATAAGAATAATAGGGAGTTGGGAGAAGAAATATAAACTAATTCTCTCTATGAAAAACAAATATTAGAAGCTATAATCACAGCTTTGTTCTCTGCAAAATCCAGAGAGGAAACAAACTGCAAGCTTTGGTACTTTGCTTGAGTGTTTGTGAGATTGGAAGTTGTTTTCAACAAGCTAAAATGCCAAAATGCAACCAACTGGCATGAAAAACACTGCTTTTAGAGCTCCTTTAGACCCACGCAACATTTTACATCTGAATTACAGATGCCCCAAGTGGAAATATTAATGTAAGCATTATTTGTAATCTCTAAAGTCTCTGAAAATCGTACACAACTGAACAGATGAAGGCAGATTGTTTGTAACAGTGTCCTGGGGCGTAAGAAGAAATCCAGTTCTCTATCTGCTGTGAATATTTAACAAATGCTGCAGGGATCAAAAGCTTATTTCAATTACTTCTGAACTTGGCAATGCTTGTTGTAATAGTTGCTAATCCCTTTCTCCTTAAAAAAATAAGCAGTTGCCTTTTGTGCACAGATTCCTTAGGCTTTATCCCCACCACAGCTTTATGAATAAATCATAAGTTCTTGTCACAGGTGAGAACTGAAGTAGCAAGCAAACCTTAGTCATTTCAGGATTCAGATGGTTGAGAAGCAGATTAAAAGTGAGGCACAATTCACTTTGATAGAAACATACCAGGGTAAACATTTGTAAGACAGCAATAGTGAACTGCATCTCTGTAACAATCAAGGATTATAGAATAAAGCCAGCTGAATCTAGGATTCAGTAAGGTTGGAATATCCCATTTCTGTTTAATTTATTGTGGGGTTGGGATCTTCAGAGCAAAATTAGTGCCTTGGGTCTTGGAGAACTTTAACACATCCACAGCATCATTTTGAAGAAAAAAACTCCAAAGGGGTTAAGAAGGGAAGATGGACTCTGGGTTCCTGCAGCCTAGGCAGGCCTGGGCCTAAACAGGCTGCCTACCTTTGCTACAGATTTCTCGACTTCAGCAACTTTAAAGTGTGTGGACTTCAGGTCCCAGAATTCAATTCTGGGAGTTGAAGTCCACACATCTTAAGGTTGCCCAGGTTGAGAAACACTACTATAGACCAAAGACATTCTATATTTTAGAACAGTGTTTCTCAACCTTGGCAGTTTGAAGATGTGTGGACTTAAGCTCCCAGAATTCCCCTGCCAAGGTTGAGAAACACTGGTTTAGAATAACTTACTCCATTCCCTGGTAATTAATCTTTATGGATTCTCCAAAGCCTCTAAAGCAGGGGTCTTCAAACTTGGCCCTTTTATGACTTGTGGACTCAACTCCCAGAATTCCTCAACCAGACACGCTGGCTGAGGAATTCTGGGAGTTGAAGTCCACAAGGCATAAAAGGGCCAGGTTTGAAGACCCCTGCTCTAAAGCATTCTGTACCTCATATTTTCCTGGACTTTGACTCCTGGTCCCCACAGGCAGTGACCATGTTGGCTGAGATTATGAGGTTGGAATATCTGGAAGTTACCAGATTGAAGAAACCCACTTTATAACTTTTCCTCTCTCCTTCTCTAGTCTTAATGGACATGGTAGTCTTGTTACTACACTTATAAGTAGTAGAAGCAAATCAGACCACCCAAAAGTAAAATTGTAGAACTCCTGGGAGTTTGGAAGAAATTCTCACATCCCCTTTCTCCAAAGATTAAGTGCAATCTCAGCATGTGGCCTCCACCCTATATATAAACCAGTTTCTTTCTCTTTTTTTTCTGTTCATTTTAACACACGTATACAGTTGCATTCAGTTCCTCCAGGCAGTTTGTAATAACAATTCAAATGCATGCAATTTAATACCACCAGATGGGGAAAAAAAAAGTCAGGAGCAAACAGGTAAAAGCTGACAAAATAATAGGGCATGTAAAATGGTGATGGTTGTGCTTGGAAAAACCTCGGCCCAGTGACACTTCTGTGTGTGTGACTTAATGTAGAGGACCTATAAGATGTTCAATAGGTATGACAGCAAGGAGGATTTTCCCCAACCATATGTGGACTTATGACCAGTTGAGACCAGTTGAGTGAGTTTTGCCCCATTTGACAACCTTTCTTGACACAGTTGTTAAGTGAATCGCTGCAGTTGTTTCTTAGTAACCTGGTTGTAAAGTGAATCTGGCTTCCCCATTGACTTGGCTTGTCAGAAGGTCACAGAAGGTGATCACGTGACCCTGGGACTCTGCAACCGTCATAAGTACATGCCAGTTGCCAAGAGTCTGAATCTTGATCACGTGATCGTGGGGATGTTGCAATAGTGGTGAGAGTGAAAAATGGTCATAAGTCATTTTTTTCAATGCAGTGGTAATTTCAAGCGGTCACTAAATGAATGGAATTATTCATCACATCTATATTACTGGCAAGCTGTGATGAATAATTCCATCCAGCAGTTATTAATAAACAGGTATGGGAGAAAGATGGTTCTGTTTTGATATTCTAAACTCTGGGTTTAAGCAGAAAAATTATGGCAGAGCCATTGAAATGGACTTGCTCTTCATCCAGAAGAAAAAACAAATTTTTAACATAGCTTTTCTCTTAAACCTCATTTCGTAACCACTTTCAGCTTCAGATAACCCAATCTGTCAGTAAATCCGCCTGTGTGGCTCTTTTGTGGTTGATTGAACACTCTAGCCATAAGCACACATCTGTTCTTTTATTTCTTCCACGGGATCCAGATATCTTCTCATAATATTACAGTACCAGATCACCCCACCCCATTGCCCCCCCATCCTGTGCTGCAGAAGCAATATTTTGTTACCAAGGCAAACATTGGGGGGGACTGAATTATCTGCCAAATGTATTTAGTTGCAGATGTTTAGACATCTAGCTGACTAGGGAATTCTGGGAGCTGAAGTCCACAATAAAGTTGCCAAGGTTGGACATCCCTGATTTAGACAATCTGTATGATATCATTGGGCAGAATTCTTTAATCTCTGCATTGGGTTTCGAACTCAGATTTCATTTCTTAATACCTCTGGCGGTGTTCAGCTACATGAAACAGGTGGAGCATCCATTCCAGCGGGTTGGAAGAGCAATAATTCTAATTACTGCATGTGTGTCTGGAGGAAGTCTTTTTTTCCATCGTCCTCCACCACTGTAGAGACAAGGTGTCTTTTTTAGCAAACATGAAGATTGTCCTAAAATCACACTGACTCTTGTTTTTCCACAGGAGCCTGACACCTTGGTAACCATCAATCGAGGGGCCCTGATTGGCCTCCTCATCGTAGCAGTAGCTGTTGCCATGGTGATTATCATCAGCCTCCTGATGGTTCGCCGAAAGCCATATGGGACCATCAGTCACGGCATTGTTGAGGTACCTTTGGGGGAAAAAAGCTATCTGCCGTTGGGGTGCAGTCAAATTTCAGGGATTGCAGGTTTTGAGAAGAATTTTAGACTATATAAAAGCTTCTGAATCCTTTCACTCACATCAGGTTTTCTGCATGCTGTTTATCTGCGTCCTGATGCATTTCACAGATAGAAAGCACATGGTGGCTTCCTTAGAACTGGAGCTATTGTAGCTTTTTCCTTGGTGCATTGTTTTGCAGACACACAGGAGAAGGGATTCCGTTAAATGATATCAAAAAGAAACGAACACAAGTGTGGATGGGGAGCCAATGGAAAGCATGTCAGAGAATCAGGGAAATTGACTGGGATGGTTTTGGGAAACACACAGCCAGGCAGCACAGAGGTCTCAAGTGAGAAATTAGCTTCCAATCCTGTGAGATCCAGAAATGATCTCCCCTTAAACTGCATAGAGCTTTGTCTATCCATTCCCAGGCAAAGGCAGAGTCCGGGGAGATTCCTATATTATAGGCAGGATATAATAAAGTAGTTAGCTTGAGGCCTATACATGTGGATCTGGTTGTTTCTGCTTGGCAGATGATATTGGCATATTATTATGATTATCATTATTCCGTTGCTTTGAATGCATACTTCTGCACTGGAGAGAAATACTTTGTGTGTCTAATCACACTTGGCCAAAGAATGTCTTCATTTCGATTCAATTCAATTCAATTCAATTCATATCCTTAAGAGCTCCACTGATGAGCATCCTGAGCTACAGGCACGTTGGTAGAAGCTCGCTGGAACCCCATTGCTTGATTTAATTAACTCTTTTCTTTTCTTTTCTGTTCCCGCTCTGGCAGGTGGATCCCATGGTTAGCCCAGAGGAGCGGCAGTTGAGCAAAATGCAAAACCATGGCTATGAAAACCCCACGTACAAATTCTTTGAAGAGATGAACTGAGTTCCTTGGGGCTGGGGCTTGTGGCATGACTGGGGTGGTGGGTATGACCATGTGGATGGAGGGGTTGGCATGTAGAACAAGAGAGGGGTGGGGTTGTTTTTTTTCACTCAGAGCCCTTCTCTTTTTCTGTGCCCCGTCTGAGCTTTGCTCCTACCACCTCATCTGCCTTGTTTTTGTTCTTCCATTTGCCATCCTGCTTCACACTTTCTGGGCTTTCTAGCTACTGCTCCTAGCCTTCTACCTGCCATTTCTCCCACTTCTTCAATTTCACTTCACAAGGTCTAAATGCCTATATCAACATGCACACCATGGTTGCGTTCACACAACATGCTTAAACAGCTTTGTTACAAACCTAGGGGCTACCTTTGCTGAAGCACTGAGCTGGGTTCATTTTAATCTTGCATTGTGTTTTTTTAATGGCTTAGCATGTTGGGCAAACACATCCGATTCGGTTAGTTTTCTGATTTGATGGGCTGTGGAAACTCACCACATTGGTTAATTCAGTCATCTAGTTCAGCATGTTGTGTGAATCGAGGCATTCCCACCAAACAGCCAGTGTCAGGTTTCTTCCCTTGTATTTTAAGCCAACTCATCTCAGTGGGTAACTGCGTGTTGTGAAGAGAAACAGTTGAATCTACAGAATCATCTTTGGAATTATAGGGGCACCAAACGCCACATCATACACTCTTAAAATTTGTATGTTCCAATCAGTAACCAGTATTCATTGATCGTGGGTCTTTCACATGTGCATCTTCCTAACTCACCTAGAGCCAAATCTTATGTTAAAATGATAGCCCATAACTCAATATCCCCACAGCCAGACATCACTTCCAAGCCCCTAGAAACACTCATCACAAGATTTTCCACAAAGCAGCAGACCCTACATATTCCATGGCACACATTTGTGACTCCACTTTTCAGGATTTTGTTGGAAAATGGAACACTTCCAGCATACCTGTCAGACAAGGGGTGCCATTGCACGGAAGAATTGCCCATTGCTAACCTAGCTTGCCTCTGACATAGAAACCTGATTCCTTGCTTGCAACCTTCACTTGCTTGCCTTTTTCTATCTCTCTTTATCTTCTGCTTCCTTACTACACTGAACTCTTCACTCCTTGCACCTAATTTATTGGAAAGCCAGCTAAAGGCTGAGTAGATTAGGATAAGTTAACATCCATCAGCACTTTACTTGACTAGTTTGGAGAGGGGAGATACAAAGATTGAAGCTCTTTTTCTACACAGACACATTTCTTCTTCTACTTCCCTCCTCGCACTACGTAAAGCATAAAAGCAGGCTTGCTGAAACAGACTTTGGCTACGTTCACACCGTTCAGTTAACTAGTCCAGTTAAAAACCTAACAGCAGCTGAATTCACACGATAGGCTAAGCTGTTTTAAGTTGTTGGTTTATTTGTTTTTTGGTAGATTAACAAGTTGTGTGACTCATCATTTTACAGTTCAGCGATTTGCGCAAGCCTGAAAAAACAGGTTAATTCAGGAACAAAATTAAGCTTCTTGTGTGAGCACAGCCCATAAGGCTGATCCTTTCCCTGGCCCAGAAATTCTGAAGCTGGGAAGTTAAGTTCCATTATAGGGCTAAGCTCATAAGCATATATGCTTGTTTGTTGTTGTTTTGTTTCCTACAGTGGGAAGTTTTTCTTCCGGTAGCAATTTGCCACATGTCTTGATCACTTTGCAAAAGTACCTTCTGAGATCAACCATCTCAGCAATCCCAAATGGGAGAAGGTAGGAGACCAGTTGGGCCAGCTCTGGTGCCAAATGATCTGTAATTCCTAGCAGCTACTAGACAGACTGGTGTGGAGCAATAGTCCTATTGCTGCCTTTGGACTGAACCCTTTTGCTATTTTGGGGTGGGGTGGGAGTTGGACCAAGGAAGATACCTTTGCTAACAACATTCCTGAGATCACTTAGAAGAGGTAACCTTAGAGATGCTTTTATCTTGGTTCCCCTTAAGCCATAATCCAGCCTTCTCCAATCTGGGTGCCCCAGAATCCCCTAGGCAACATTGCTGAGAACTCTGGGAGTTGAAATCCACACAGTTGGAGGACGACCAAATTGGAGAGCCATCAAAATTTGGAAGGGACCATTCAAACCTGCTGTGTGCGTGTGGAAACTCACATTGAAACATCCCTAACAGATGGTCATAAAACCTATGCTTAACTTACTTGTATATCCGGTGAATGCGAACACAGCACTTCTTTGGTGAGATTGGGATAATTTGTATGGACAGGCATAGAAATCACTGGGCTAAGAACCACGTTGGAGAGGTAAAAGGGATCCATTCTTTTTTTTTCATTTTCACATAGTTGAGGAAAGTTCTTTCCAGACTCAAAAATCTGCAGGTGTAGGAGGCCCTCACCCCTGACCACCGGCATACTCCCATTTTTTGAGAAAAAAAAGAATGTCAAGATTTCTGCCTTGAATGTCTTCTTCTGTGTTTCATAGTCACCTTGCCCTGTCCTGTTTAGCTTTTAGATCTTGTTCATTTTTAAGCTGAGGTTTTCGGAATCAAAAGGCAACGTCAGAAAGACAAAGCAGGAGATGGATTTCAATTGCCAGCCCTTCCACCAAACTAATAAAATATTGTCACTTCTCTAAGTATGGTACTGGACCCGGACTTTTCAATGAAATGAGAAAAATTGGAGTGGCGGGGGGGCTGGAGGTGGCTGGGAAACAGAAATACAGATAGTCCTCAACTTACAACAGATCGTTTAGTGACTGTTCAAAGTTACAGAAGCACCGAGGAAAGGGACGTCTTACCGTTTTTCACACAACCGTTGCAGCATCCACATGGTCACGTGAACAAAATTTGGGTGCTCGGCAACCGGTTCATATTTATGATGGTTGCACTGTTCCTGTATCACATGATCGTCTTTTGCAACCTTCTGATGAGCAAAGTCAACAGGGAAGCTTAACAACCGGGTTACTAACTTAACAACTGCAATGATTCACTTAGCAACTGTGGCAGGAAATGTCGTAAAATGGGGAAAACTCACTTGGCAAATGTCTTACTTAGTGACATAAATTTAGGGGTTCAATTGTGGTCGTAAGTCAAGGACTACCTGTAAATTGGGGTGGGGGGGAGAGATTGGTCTGTGTGCTAGAAGGATGCAGAAGTTCAGAGGAGAACTTCAGAAGACCAGTTCACTTCCAGAAAACATTTGGGATCTCATTCTACCTAAACAGTATGTGGCTGTCATGATTTTAAGGAAAATGGAAGAGAAACCCAATCCATCTAAAGCTTTTGCACTACCTTACACAATAACTTTCCTGTACAGATGTAACCATCCCTCCTTTGAGGAAAAAAATCTGCATACATTATTAAGAGAAAACAGGCAGATAAAAAATTGTCTGGGTGATTTTGCAGCAAAAAGTGTGGATGTTTTTAAAAAAGGCTTTTAAAATGGGTGTATCCGGAGAAAGGACATGAAGCAGCGCACATTTTTTATTGATTGATGATCAGGTTGGCAAGCCTTTTTAAAGGAATACAGTACATCAGCCCCAGGAAAAACTGAGAAAAACTGTTTTACAACACTCTTATTCTTTAAACTTTTAAATTTCTATTTGTCTAGCCTGCTTCATGGTTCTCTGACTTCCCTTCCTCCCTTATTCATTAGTGTAAACTCTGATTGCTTCAACTGAATCATAGTTTGTATAAACCTAATTTGGAGCCCATGGCAATTTACGGTTTGGCCAAATCTGAAATGAGGGACGATCTCTAAACAGATGACTGAAAAGTCTTGACGTTGAAATCAGCATATCTCGGTGAAATTATATTCTGGACATCATCTTCAACAACCTTTGAAGTTTTATACCATTAACCTCCAGTCATGGCATAGGATTCACCAATTCTTGATCAAGTATCATACAATTAGTGCTTTCAAAACCATATCGGGCATGCTAGTTGATGAAGATAGGTCCTATGTTCAATTCCAAATGCTGGACATTTAAAAACAGCAAATCCCTGTGTTTTTCAAAAGGGACCTCAGAAAAATGAACATGTCCCTTTCCAAGGAAAGTGATGCTTGTTATGATCATAGTCTAGCCACGTGGCACATCTGTGCAAGATCTCTTGAGAGGGTTCTAGGTAAAAGAAACAGGTGATCCTATAAAAGTCCAGCTCTTCAAATAAAGATGTGGTTTGTTCTAAATGGTTTCTTTTTTCCCACCTAAAAATTGGCATTAGATATTGGGGTTAAATCAGAGGCCCCCAATCCCTCTCCTTAGCTTTAGGTTGTGATGGGCAACTTAAACTATAGAACAGTGCTTCTCAACCTTGGCATATTTTAAGATGGGTGAACTTCAACTCCATGCTGGCTGGGGAATTCTGGGAGTTGAGGCCCACCCATCTTAAAAGTTGCCACAGTTAAGAAACACTGTTCTGTATATGTGCTGCTTAACTAATTAACGCAGAACCATGCTCATCATAGGTGTTTGCCACTAAGCCCAAGTCCTTCAGTTGGAGCCATTTGACCACTGGAAAAAGCCCCTGTAAATCGTCCTGAATAGTTGAGTCTGCCTGCCATTTTAATTCATCTGAAAGTCCTACTCTTTAGAGATTGTGGGAAACAAGTGGCAGCTAGGCATAGTTGTTTGGCTGTGCACAGAGTGCTTGGTTGGAGAAAATACGAAAGGGCGTGCCAAGACATTGACTCCATACCATGCCAGAAAGCATGGGGAATGTAGCTGTTGTTCCAAAATAACAACAGTGGCCCTTATGGTTAAACATGGTTGGCACTTCAAATGCTAGACATTTGAGATAAAGCATTTGGCAGAATCAGCATCTATTAGTGGCACCAGAAGGATAGGAACTGGGAAGAGATATCCAGGGACCCATTCAGACCTAGGAGCAGAGAGGATCTAAAACTAAAATCACAGCATTGCTCCATACATTTGGAGTAAGTACTCATTATCATCAGTCCATGGGATGAAATTCAACTGTTGCCCAGTAGAAATTATTTCTTCTTTCCTGCCACTTATAGATTTTCAGATAAGCTACCAAAGGAATTACCATATTATACAGTGTTAATTTCCTGTATTTCTTTTCTAATTCCTTCTCCATAAAATCCAATAGGAATAATTCTGCTCTCAGCATCAGATTAGTTCACTGTATCTTCTGCATTACTGAACGCATTTGTACCCAAGTCATTTTTGTGTTTTGTTTTGTTTTTTCTCAAGTACACTTGTGTGATAAAAATCACACATGTGTGATTTTTAAAAAGCCAGTTTGGTCTAGTGGCAAAGGCTCCAGGCTAGAAAGCAGGAGATCATGAGTTCAAGCCCTACCTCAGCCATGAAAACCTGCTGATGACTTTGGGCCAGTCATTCTCTTTCAGCCCAACTCACCTCATGGGATTTTTGTAATGGGAAAAATTGGGAGATGTGTTGAATAGGTTCACTAACTTGAGTTATAATAATAATAAAGTTGGAAGGGACCTTGAAGGTCATCTAGCCCAACCTCCTGCTCAGGCAGGAAACCCTATACCATTTCAGACAAATGGCTGTCCAGTCTCTTCTTAAAAACTTCCAGTGTTGGAGCATTCACTGCTTCCAGAGGCAGGTTGTTCCACTGATTAATTGTTTTAACTGTCAGGAAGTTTCTCCTTAGTTCTAGGTTGCTTCTCTTTTTGATTAGTTTCCATCCGTTGCTTCTTGTCCTGCCCTCAGGTGCTTTGGAAAATAGCTTGACTCCCTCTTCTTTGTGGCAGGCCCTGAGATATTGGAACACTGCTATCATGTCCCCCTTATTAACTTATTATTATTAACTTATTATTAACTTATTGTCAAGTTTCAAAGCACGGTTTTGCTGGTGCGATTCTCAGCTTGCCAACAAACGTGGGGAGAGGAAAGAGGTTCGGAATGCAGACTTCAAAGATTAAGAAGCCAGACCATGAGACTCAAGGACGTTACACCAGGTGTCTGGCCAGTCCTAGAGATGCTTTCTCATAACAATATTTTTCCACACTAAGGCTGGCAAAACTATGTTTGTGGGGGAGGGCAAACATTCAATACACTGAGAAGCCAGGATGGTCTGTTAGCTAAAATTAGGAAAGATCTGCTTCTCCAAGATATCCTTTTTCAGCCTGGTGTTTTCCAAATTGTTGGAACATGTGAGAAGTTTCCCTCAATGAGGCATGGCAACTTTAAGACTTGTGGACTTCAGCTCCCAGAATTCCCTAGTTAGAGCTGGTAAAATATGAAGACTAGACCTATAGGAATCAAGACATTCCTGCTTTAAAGTCTTGATTCCTATAGGTCTAGTCTTCATATTTTACCAGCTCTAATTCTTGAATAAATTAAAGAGAGATTATTAACTCTATTTCCCCCTCTTACACATGAGTCCCTTATTTTTTCACCCCAATAAATCTATTCAACCTTTAAAGTGAATCTTAGTTTTATTATTTTGATTTTCACTTTCAAAAAGACAGGAAACAAATACTGTAAATAAATTAAATGTTAATCTCATGAGGAGAGCACATTATTTGGCTATGAAGTGTCTTCGCAGTTAGAATCTCAATATATTGTTCCAACTCAATGTAAAAATTTAGCTGTTTGCCAAAAAAAAAACTGGAAAGAATTTTGAGTTGATGAATATTAAATTAGGTTTGAAGAATTCCCACTCCAAAGTCCTTTTTTAAGCAGTTCTTTTTAAATTTAATAGTTCTTAAATTGCCTTACACAGGGACAATAGGATAAGGTCGCTATACAGTGTAACTTTTTAATTTATTTTTGCGGGGGGGGAGAAAAGTTAATTTACTTGGTGCTGGTGGGGAGTTTATGATGTTCTATTATAGAAGGAACTCATTCTTGTACGTTGCCCAGAGCTTGATGATACAGTATGTCAGGGGAAAAACTTGTTCAAGAAAAACAAGAGACAACATACAACAAAATTCCTGCTTTAGGATCCAGAGGTTCATTTAAATTTGATGCATGAATTCAGTACTTACATTTCAACAACTTATTGCAATAAGGACCAAATGGATAAGCAGTCATTAAGTACGATGGCTGAGCCAGGTGACAACACCCAAACCTTTGAAGTAGCCTTTATACCAGTGATGGCAAACCTTTTAGAGAACAAGTACCCAAAAACCACTCTAATGCCACTCTAATGGCAGAAAGTGAAGAAGAACTAAAGAGCCTCTTGTTGCGGGTGAAGAAGGAGAGTGCAAACTTGGGTTGAAACTTAACATTAAGAAAACCAAGATCATGGCATCTGGCCCTCTCAATTCCTGGCAAATAGATGGGGAAGAAATGGAGGTAGTGACAGATTTTATTTTCCTGAGCTCCAAGATCAGTGCAGATGGGGACTGTAGCCAAGAAATTAAAAGACGCTTGCTCCTCGGGAGGAAAGCCATGGCAAATCTAGACAGCACACTAAAAAGTAGAGATATCACCCTGTCAACAAAAGTGCGTATAGTCAAGGCTATGGTCTTCCCAGTTGCAATGTATGGCAGTGAAAGTTGGACCATAAAAAAGGCTGAGCGCCAAAGAATTGAGGCCTTTGAACTGTGGTGCTGGAGAAGACTCCTGCGAGTCCCTTGGACTGCAAGGCCATCAAACCAGTCAGTCCTAGAGGAGATCAACCCTGACTGCGCTTTAGAAGGCCAGATCCTGAAGCTAAAGCTCAAATACTTTGGCCACCTAATGAGAAGGAAGGACTCACTGGAGAAGAGCCTAATGCTGGGAAAGATCGAGGGCAATAGAAGAAGGGGACGACAGAGAATGAGGTGGCTGGATGGAGTCACTGAAGCAGTAGGCATGAGCTTAAATGGACTCCAGAAAATGGTAGAGGAAAGGAAGGCCTGGAGGAACGTTGTCCATGGGGTCGCGATGGGTCGGACATGCCTTCGCAGCTAACAACAACAACAACAACCCAAAAACCAGCCTTGCCCCTACCTGCCCACACTCTATCCCCTGCCCTGCCCACAGAGCCACTCACCACCTCCATGGCCTGCCACAGATCACCCAGCCCATGTCCTCTGCCCGCACCCACAGCATCAACTGTGTCCGACGGGGCACAAGGGCGGAGTCTTGTCCCTGCTGCCCAGCTGCCGTGTCCTTGGCTGCGCTGCTCCGTGCGGGCTGCACTCAGGGGCGACTCTCAGGGGGGGCTGCTGGTGAGGGGGCCACAGGGGGAGGGGGGCTGGAATGACGGCGCGCATGCCCACAAAGAGGGCTCTGAGTGCCGCCTCTGGCACGCGTGCCATAGGTTCGCCACCTCTGCTTTATAGCTTAACATTGTGCCCACCTCTAGCATTTTGGTGACACCCAATAGCCATCCTATTTCTCTTTCTTGGGACTGACCTCCATGTCAGTTCCCTATTCCTGGAACTGACCACTGTGTTAGTTCCTTATTCTTACTCCATTTTCCTAGTTACCGAGCCAGTTTCCTGTTCTTCCTTGCCCTTGCTCTGACCACTACTTTCCTGACTACCATTTCCACTCGTGTCATTGTACCCGTGAACAAGGCTCAGTTCCTCAATTCCTATGCTATCTGGTTCTGCACTCTGTTCCTGCGGAGAAATATGTGCCAGCTGCAATCTTTCACCATCTACTGCAAAGGTCACAGTTCTTCCTTTTACTAAGAATTTCCCAGCAGAAACCGGTCTTTATTTTAATTGACTATCAAAGAAATATGTTTGATTTATACAGAAAGAATTATTAAGATATGTTTTTTTTCCTTTCACAAGTATGAAAATACTTTTAATACAGTACATAATAAAACTATGCGTTTGGATTTTTAACAGCATATGTTTAGCTGTCTTTCCACATAAAAAAAATAACTTGAGATTACTTATAACAAATATGGGGGAAAAATAGCATGTTATCTCTCATTGTCACACATTCAAAACCTGAAATGGACAAATACAGTTATAAATTGATTAAAAATAACTAACTGCCTCACTTTTTAAGAAAGGAAATCAACAGCTGTACAAATACAGGCTTTTGATTTTACTCTCAACCCTTTGGAATTTGCTGAGTTCACACAAACTAGGTTTACACATATTGCTAAACCATAAATTATAACATTGCTTCATAAATCACAATACCCTGACTCAAATTTGCCTTTAAATAAAAAAACTACTTATTTTAGTATCAATCATTTATTCTTAGTTAACTGAACTATGTTTTAATTAACCAGTTTGGAAAGTTCCACAGCAAACCAAATCATAAATCAAATGCACCTAATGGGTTTGCATAATACCCTAGATTAAACAGCAGTTAACTAGTTTGCAACTCAACAAATCATGCAAATTCTTAACACAATGTATGAAATGAGCCCCCTTTTTCTTATCTATCTGCCTTGCAGACCTCAAAAAAAATCTTTAGGAGATCATTCTATCTTTTCGATTGAATCTCCCTATGCCGGAAATGATAGTGGAGAGTTAATCAGACAACTATTCCTGGGTGGGGCAGGAATAACTGAATAGGCAAAAAGCAGGAGGACACCAATCTTGGTTGCTGGTCCATCCAGCTTCTAAGCCAGAAAATCCAGTCCTGTTCTCTGACCCTTTTGCTCCCACCTCTTTCATAAATGTATAAAGGCCAATGCTGAGTTTATTGTATCTTGCAGAACAGGTTAGAGTTGGCTGGTGTACATCTAACAGGTAAGCGGGGCTTTTAAGGTGGGACCCCCTTCAAGATGGTTGAGGGAGCAATTGTTGTCCTTCAGACCCATTCTCCAAATTTTACTCAAATAAATGCTAGAATTTAAATAGTACAATTAGAGCTGTACTTCATCAAAGTTCTTAATTGTGATGTTCTTCCTGAAACATAACCAGAATAATCAGCTGTAGCAAAAGCCAACTCCAATCTTAATGCCATCTCAAAGTCTAATGAGTTCATTGCAGTGAAAGCTTTAGGGACTTAGATGCTTTTGGTAAAATTGGTCTCATCTTCATCTTTTAGTGCATTTATAAATCCCTGATTTATTATCGTGATGTCTTGTGCCTTGGATGTTCTACCAGTTCCCACAGAGGATGTTTACAATCTATGCTGATTAATAATGTATTAACAGCATGGATAGCTGGAAAATACAACTTTTGTTGAATTGTCAGATGCTCAACAAGCCTAGCATATTATACAGATCTAACCCATATAGTTCAGTATGTCCAAACACATTGCTGGATGGATTGAATCATGGATATTTGTGAAGAACCACAATGTAGATAAAGGAAGATTTTAGGTTTCTGAAAACCTGAGTGGAGGACGGGTATTAAAATCCTTGAAGTCTCCCAAGTAGACTAAGTTTAACTGAGATGCAGAATCAAATATCCACTGCTTCCTGTGAAACAATATGCAAACCAATATGATACAATGATTAAAATATTGGGACCAGGAACCAATACAGGTTCAAATCCCTACTTGTTCACTCTCTTAGCAAAATGTATGTTAAAAATGTGTTCTGTTTATTACATTAAAAGACCTTTGAGCATCCAGAATACATTATTGAAATGCAATACTAAAAACGAATGAATGAGCCATGCCTTGTAGCAACCTGGATCTCCAAGTGCAGATATGCATGAATTTATATATGGAGGCTGGGTACTATGATCCATTAAACCTTGTAATCTAGTGGAAGAGCAGATTGTCTCCTATACCTTGGCTGTCACAGTTTAGAAGGCTTATAGTATTAAAAATGGGGGAAGAGGTGTGTTTTCCAAGCTTTTATTTAAAAGGAGACACGGATCAGGTTAGAATCTTAAAGAGAAGATCTGTAATGAGGGGCGTTTTAACAGCTACGCTGAATTCTGTTGCCATTATGAGGAAGGCTTGTGAAAGGTATCCGTGGGTTGTTTACAATTTTTCTTCTCAAGGATGGCTTCTTGGTCATGCACTGCAGAAACTCTCAGAGAAGGAAACAGCTTGAGCTTTCTTCTGTCAATGATTTGGTATTCCTAAAGTTTTTAGAGAATCTTTTTATTCCTCCCTCCCCACTTTAAAGTGTGTGCTAAAAGCAACACTAAACTGGGAGGGAGTCCTACTGGGTGTCAAATCTTGCCTTACCGTTTGGCAAAACTAAAAAAAGGAAGATGCTGGAGGGTGCTTTTTGGGGAGTGGGGGGGAGGGCTGCCCCAGCTAAGTTCTCCTGGCGTTTTTCTTTTGTTGGCATTCTCTCTGAAAAATCCCTAGCTTATTTGGATTTAGAAGTTAAGCCAACAAAATGGGATGAAGGATATTCTCCAAAACAGCATCCAGAAGATACCTTGAAACAGACATGTCAAACACAGGGCCCGGGAGGCCAGATCCGGCCCGCGAAGTGGTTTCATGTGGCTCGCGAAGCCATCCTGGAAACAGTGAGGGAATGGCCCCCACTGCCTTGGCCCTGGCGCAGAGACCCTCCTTCTGCCAGAGACCCTCAGATCTGTCCCACTCCTGCCCAGGCCCCCATAGGCACCCTTGATGCGAACGATGTAGAGCTGGCCACGCCTACCCAGCAGGCCATACGCACTCCAGCCACGCCCACCCAATAGGCCACGCCCACCCAGCCCCCTGAGGGCAACCGCAATGCTGATGCGGCCCTCAATGAAGTTGAGTTTGACACCCCTGCCTTAAAAGATTCATTTCATCTGTGGGTGTTGACAAAGCATGGATTTACCCTTTGTGTTTGTGGAGTTAGGGTTTTTTTTGTTCTTTGCTGGGCTTTGCTGGGATGTTTTTCTGTATTTTTTAGGGACTGCTCTCATTATTAATATTTCTTTTTTTAAAAAATTTACAATCCAAATCAGTGGAAAGATGTAGAAAAATCCTAAACCAAAATGTTTCAATTTCTCAGAGAAGGATCTCCTTCTGTCCCTCAGCATTATTTTGGGTCCAACTGGTTTGTTTTTGTTTTAATTTTTGGAAATACCTCATTTAAGAGGAAAACGATGTTTAGCTCAGCCAGATTGATTGGATTCCGTACATTTCTATGAAAACTGATTCTAATGCTAAAAAGAATTGGCAGCGGTTTGAGGATAGAGGTCCTTCAGACAATGACACTTGCACACCTTGGACCAGGAGTCAAAGTCTGATTTTCCTGTTTTTACCAGAACTTGTTAATTCCTGAGACAAGAACGTCAGCACAGATAAGGCTCATTATTTAGTCTGGCAGCAGTTGACGTCAGGAGGCGCTGCCAGAATTGTGGACTGTTACCACTTCTCCGTCACTCAGGTCTCTGGTGGGATGGTGCTCCCATTGGAATAAGATGGTGCCCCAGAGAAAGAAGTTGATGTTTGAGCACCCTTGCCACTTTGAAATCTGAATCAGGACAGGGTGGTGTCCTTTGCTTCAAGCCACAAAATATCTTGGGTTGGTTTTGTCAAGATATGCATTGTTCGCTTGTTCCCCAGTCTTACCTTTCCAACATATAATATCCAAGATGACTGGTAGTGATAGGGCCTTCTCAGTAACTTCATCTAAATTTTAATTCAGAAGGCCAAGTTGATGCGCTCCCTCTTGATTTTGAGCTAGTGGCTTGAGACAGTCTTTTTTAAAACAGATATATATAAAGGGCCGGTGCTCATCTCCGTTTCAAAGCCGAAGAGCCAACGATTGTCCGAGGACGTCTCCGTGGTCATGTGGCTGGCATGACTAGATGCCAAAGGCACACAGAACGCTGTTACCTTCCCACCATAGTGGTCTCTATTTTTCTACTTGCATTTTTATGTGCTTTCGAACTGCTAGGTTGGCAGAAGCTGGGACGAGTAACAGGCGCTCACTCTGTTACGCGGCACTCGGGATTCGACCCGCCAAATTGCCAGCCTTCTGATCGACAAGCTCAGCGTCCTAACCCACTGAGCCACCACATATATAAACCAACCCAGGAAATCAAAATATTCTGGAAGAAGACAGAAGAAAGCCATTTTTGTACCATTGCCACAAACCCCGCCCCCACAAAAAAGGCATAGAGGATGGATCTGATCTTAAAACAAGGATCATTTAACTCAAATGAGACTTTTCTTTTTAATAATAATTTTAAATGTAATCTGGCTTGAACAAAACACATCTACTAAAAGGGCAAAGTAGAAATCCTTTGACTGGTATGGCTGGTGTGTTTACCCAATAAAATTCATATCTTCTTAGCAATGGAAGGTTTCTGTTTAGTTTTAATTGAACTGAATAATGTGCCCAGTGCTATAGATACATCTTTTATTATACAGATAGTCCCTGACTTACAACAGTTCATTCAGTGACCATTCAAAGTTACGACAGTACTGAAAAAAAGTGACTTATGACTTAAAACCATTTCAGCATTCCCCGTGGTCATGTGATTAAAATTCAGATGCTTGGCAACTTTCTCATATTTATGACAGTTGCAGTGTCCCTGGGAATCGTGTGATCCCTTTTTGTCGCCTTCTGACAAGCAAAGTCCACACGGAAGCCAGATTCACTTAACAACCATGTTGCTAACTTAACACCTGCAGTGATTCGCTTAACAACCGTGGCAGGACAGGGGCAAAATTCACTTAACAAATCTCTCTCTCAGCAACAGAAATTTTGGACTCAGTGGTGGTCCATCCTAAGTCGACTACTACCTGTGTTTTTGTTTTTATTGTATTTAATTCAGTTTACAGAGGTGAGGTTTATACCACTCAGAGTCGTTTGCAGCCAGAGTAGCCTACTACTTTAGTGAAATAAATAATAATAGTAACACAGACTGAAAACGTACACATTGGAACTGATACAATATGTACCCTTTAAAGCAGGGGTCTTCAAACTTGGCCGCTTTAAGACTCGTGGATTTCAGTTCCCAGAATTCCTCAGCCAGCCATGAATTCTAGGAGTTGAAGTCCACGAGTCTTAAAGCAGCCACATTTGGAAACCCCTGCTTTAAAGCAACTGCAGTTTTTTACAGTATTCTTTGCTAGTTGGCTTAGAAGACCAACTCCTGTTTGAGAGACACTGGTGAGAAAGAGAGTGAATTTCTAAATCCACATTCATTCCTCTCAGATCCTGATCTGTAGATAGGCAGGTGATCACTTCCTGAGAGAAAACCTTGTATTTTCTCAGAAAGGTGGGGCAACGCACACCAGGCAGGACTGGTTTAAGTTGTAGAAAACTTAGCTCTTATTTTCCTTTCCTTCTCCCAGCAGAGCTATCCTGGATGGTGCAATGTGGACATCCAGGAATCTCTGCTATGCTGTGTCCTCAGCCTTGTGTCCAACCTGACAAGTTAAACCTGCCCTTTGCAGATTCAAGTGGGCAAGAATCAGGAATTGCAGACTGTCTGATCAGAGATACTTTCCCAGTAGAGTTTCAGTTGTTTGATTCTCTCCAGCTGCCCCTTGCTTGATTCAGATGCACAAAGATATTGCGAAATATTTTAATTCATAATTCCATGCCCAGTTTGGAAAGCAAAGGGGCTATGGCCGAATCAAATGGCTGAAGATGTCTGTCAGCCACAGGGTAAACCAAGCATGTCCATGGGCAGCCTGAGGCCCTAGGTAGCTAGTAATGTGGCCTCACAGGATGGTAAAATTTTAACATTACATATGATATACATATATTAACTCTATTATACATTTTATATGTGGCCCAAGACAATTCCTCTTCACTCGGGGTAGCCCAGGCAAGCCAAAAGGTTGGACACCCATGGCACAGACCAGTGGTGGGATTCAAATATGTCAACAACCGGTTCTCTGTGTGAATGCTATTTCCGGAAGTCCATTCTGGGCCTGGGCAACAAAAAATTAGCTACCGGTTCTGCCAAACTGGGGCAAACTGGCTGAATCCCACCACTGGTGCAGACTCTCTTTCTCTTCTGAATTCTATCTTTTCTGAAGTTTCCTTCTTCTCTTTCTCCTCCTTCTCCTCCTTCTCTTCTTCCTTCTCCCTTCTCCTTTTTCTGTTCCTTCTCCTCCTATCAACTCACTTAGCACTAAATATGTTAATTGCTCTTTATCATGAATGATTTGGACCATGAATACCTCTGGCACTCCAGAATTTCAACACCAACTTTGTCTACTTTTGGATCACGTGAAAGGTATTCCTCTAGGCTTCAGAAATGGCAAGCAGAAGTTCCCTTGAAAATCTGACAATTGGAAAAGAGGGAATGGGGTTCCCTAAATTGCTTGCAGGTTCATTCTGCAGGTCATCTAAGATACGTGGTAAACGATATATTGTTGTACCTCTATTTTTCCCAAGCATTCAGTATTAATTCCTTCTATCTTTCAGGACTCTTTTGGAGAGGTTAAAAGCATAAGAGTAGCTACGTCAATGCACCTGTTGGCCTGGGAAGCAAATGCATTTTCAATGTTGCCTCCTCTTTATACTTCTCACTTGTGTAAACTTTGACCCATTTAAAGCAATTGAATAACAAGACCCGAAAGTATTCAGGAAATCGCTGGCTTAAAATACATGTTTTCGAAAAGTAGCTAAGCATGTCAGCAGTACTATCTGGTGTGTACCACAGAGAACACAAACACACACAAAAAAATACGTTGATACAAATGTACATGCCATGGAACACCTGGATCACAAACCAGCTTGTTAGCTAATTGGCAAACCAGAACAAATTTGCATTTTACTAAGCGCAGATGTTGAAGGTATTTAAGCTAGTTTACACAAATGCCTTTACAGTATTCCAAAAAAGGAGAAAGAATTGAGAAAAACAATAAACTGACTTTCTCCTTCACTTAGCAAATTGTTTTATTTTTGTTTGTTTGTTTGTTTGTTTGTTTGGCCTCCCTTCTGCAGAATTTGAGAGCCGGTATCCAAGAAGCCATTCCTGGAAAACATGGCAGAAAAGAGATCCCCCTTTGTTGTGGGGCTACTGGTGGCGGGCAATGTTATTATTATGGTAAGAGAGCAATACAACAATATGACTCAGCAATAGGAAAATTCCTGGGTTTGATTTTGATAACTGAAAAAACAAGATGGGAATAGAATGACATAACTCATGGTTCTGATAAAAAAAAACTTCTTTAGAATATTAAGTTAAACCAGGGGTGTCAAACTCAACTTCATTGAGGGCCGCATCAGCATTGCGGTTGCTCTCAGGGGGCTGGGTGGGTGTGGCCAGGGTGGGCGTGGCCTATGGGGTGCTTATGGCCTACTGGGTAGGCGTGGCCAGCTCTACATTGTTCGCATCAAGGGTGCCTATGGGGGCCTGGGCAGGAGTGGGACAGATCTGGGGATCTCTGGCGGAAGGAGGGTCTCTGGGCCAGGGCCAAGGCAATGGGGGCCGTTCCCTCACTGTTTCCAGGATGGCTTCGCGGGCCACATGAAACCACTTCGCGGGCCGGATCTGGCCCCCGGGCCTTGTGTTTGACATGTCTGAGTTAAACCATGATTGACTGTACCATGTTGAATGACTCATCATTGGCCAGATTCCAAAAAACCACCATGATGGGTTTCATATAATACTGTACAGGAAATGAGAAATGCACAACTTGAGGCCCCCAAATTACACAGGACCCTGAAAAGGTAAGGGTACAGTGCCGAGAGATTACAAAGGAAGCTAAACTAAACAACAACCCACTGCATCACACCCTTTGGTCATGCCAGATAACAAAGAACCTGGTCTGATATATGGTAGTTTGATGGCTATCAACCTTCCTCTGTTTTTGCAGCTTTCAGGGCTGGCACTTTGTGCTGAGTCTATTTGGGTAACAGCTGATCCCTATAAAGTCTACCCCATCCTGGGGGTCACCGGCAAAGATGATGTCTATGCTGGCGCTTGGATCTCCATTTTCACTGGGTTTTGCTTCTTCTGCGTTTGCGTCTTTGGCATTATCAGCCTTGTGAACGGCAACCGCCTCATGGTGTTGTTGGTGAGTAACAGAAGAAATGGACTTCTCTAAATGCTACATTTTCTCAACGTAACTCTGGTTACGTTGCAATCATGACTGTGTGATGCTGCAACCGAATGCCAAGCAACTAACTTGTGACTCCCTGACTGTGAGGGTGTACAACAGTGGTAAGTGCAAGTGCAGTTTGTAAGTAACTTTTCCAAGGCCATCATTACTTTGAACTCTTGTTAAATGAATCATCATAAGTTGAGGACAATCTGTATCTTCATTTCAACATTAATGTTCTAGTATCACATTCTGTCTCTATAACCGCCATGCTTATAATCCAGTGTTAAAGGCAATGCATCTCACTCTCAGATGTTCCTCCCCAGAAAATGGAATGTACGTACTGTCTCCAGATCAGTTCAAAAATGGTATAAATAATGAACGTTCATCAATATCTCTTCTATATGGATCTGCTTATCCCTCTTTGAAAGTTAGGCCATTATAATATGCCACTAGACTCGAGCATGGGACAGAAGCAACAACAGCAACAAATGTCTGTGTATCTACAAATCAAGGGATACAAGAATTATCTCTAATCCATAGTGAATATCCTGGGGAAAAATGTCTCCAGGTGTGATTTTTTTTTCTTGACATTGAATCTTATTCTCTATTTTCTTATTTTTCAGTACCTGGTACTGATCCTGGTTGTCTACTTGTTTGAATGTGCCTCTTGTATCACCTCCTACACTCATCGTGATTTTGTAAGTACAGGGTGCAAATTCTTCCCAACTTGATCTAAAAGCAAAATTTTGGTTCATTCCACATGGACAGGAGTACAGTCTTTCCCAGTGTCTGCTTTTATCATGGTGAATGATCCATCCAAAACATAATTCAGTCTGGGAATCTTAATGAAGCTTCAATTTTGTCCTTTGTCAGCCTTATTACTCAATCATTTTCATGGTAAGCCTGCATATAATATGGGAATGTTGACAAATTTCTTTGATCCATTGGCTGTTCATAAACTTTCATGACACCCAAAGCTTGTCCAAAATAGATAAGAAAGGCCATAGTTGCTTATGGATCCTTTGATCCTACAGTTCACATCAATTCATACAGCTTTGGCTTCTGTTGGAGGCATAATTAGTTATACGATAGTACTAAATGATTCCTGGAGGAGGAAAAAGTCATTTTGTCTCATTCTAGAAGAGCAAGACAATCTAGAAACATTTGGGTCTTTCTTCTCATTTTTGAACGATACTTTTTTTCCGCCCACAGATTGCATACTTAAAAAAGAAAAACCAGAAATGCTGTGCAGAAGGAAATGTATTTGGAAATGTAGAAATCTGTTTGCACATCTTTATGTACGCTGAAACTTTGGAAGTGGAATGTTTGTGTAAATGGGCTTGGGGAATGTAGTTGACCAACATTCTCTCCTTCTTCCCCACCCCAGGTAGTATCAAATTCCAATCTGGTAACCAAGCAGATGCTAGGCTTCTACTCAGCCGACACAGACCAAGGCCGAGAACTCACTCGGATGTGGGACCGTTTCATGATGGAGGTATATATCATTATGCAGCCTATGAGAACACCCTTGCCTTTTGTCCTTCATCCAGTTGTAGCTCCAAAAGGCATGCATGTAGGGAGTGTGAAATCAATGCAAAAAATGCTAGCGATTGGGAATTTTGAAGCTAGGGAAGGTATTGGAGTGAAACTGAGAGCACAGAACACAGCACTAGGTATGGGATTATAGCTCTGCTCAGCCATTGATCAGAAAAAGAACAAGTCTTCACCAACCATTAGTTCTTTTGAATACTGATAGGCTTAAAAGCAGCAAAATTCAAAACAACCCCAATCAGTTTCAACTACACTTTCCAAAGGAAGATCTGGGTGGCAGAAAGTCTGGTCCAGAGAAAGTATAGTAAGTAAGTATAGAAAGTATAAAGTCCTCGGCTTACGATCCCAACGGTGCCCACAATTTCTGTGGCAAAGTGAGGCATCAGTTAACTGAATTTTGCCCCATTTTACGATCTTTCTTACCATGGTTGTTAAGTGAATCACTGCAATGGATGTTAGTAACACCGTTGTTAAGTGAATCTGGCTTCCCCGTTGACTTTGCTCCTCAGAAGGTCGCAAAAGGTGATCGCATGACCCCCACAGGACACTGCAACTGTCATAAATAGGAAGCAGTTGCCAAGCCTGTCAATTTTGATCACGTGAATATCGGGATGCTGCAATGTTTGTAAGTGTGAAAAACGGTCATTAAGTCACTTTTTTCAGTGCCGTTGTAACTTTGAAAGGTCACTAAATGAACTGTTGTAAGTCAAGGACTATCTGTATCCGAAAACTAAGAAAAGGCAGCAGAATATCCTGTTTGCAATAAATATAAAGGTAAAGGTAAAGGTTCCCCCGCACATGGTTTCCGACCCAGGGACCGGTGCTCATCTCCATTTCAAAGCCGAAGAGCCAGCGCTTGTCCGAGGACGTCTCCGTGGTCGGCATGACTAGACGCCAAAGGCGCACGGAACGCTGTTACCTTCCCACCGTAGTGGTCCCTATTTTTCTACTTGCATTTTTACGTGCTTTCAAACTGCTAGGTTGGCAGAAGCTGGGACGAGTAACAGGCGCTCACTCTGCTACGCGGCACTCGGGATTTGACCCACCAAACTGCCAACCTTCTGATCGACAAGCTCAGCATCCTAATCCACTGAGCCACCGCATCCCTTTTTTGCAATAAATATATGATCTTTCTTTCCCCCGGTTCACTTTTAGCAACAGTGTTGTGGTGCCAATGATCCCTTGGACTGGGTAAATTATACCTCCGTCTTCCGAAGTAGATACTCTGAAGCAGTAGCACCCTGGCCATTTTATTGCTGCAAACGTGATCCAAACTTTATCATGATCAACGAGGAGGGCTGTAGATTGGGGCACATTGATTATATCAACACTAAGGTACCAATTTCTTCCAACTTTATTCTGATGTTACCTAGCATTTTTGCATTCTTGGGGGTATTGGTACCATCAGCAACTCCTCTTCAAAGCAATCTTACTGATTTGTTCTTCCCTTCTCAGGGCTGCTTTGAACACATTAAGCATGCAGTACAAAGCTATGCCTGGGGTGTCTCCTGGTTTGGTTTTGCCATTCTTATGTTCACAGTAAGTCATTGCAGAAAGGATTGTTTGGATGTGTTGGGACTGCAATTCCAAAATTTTGTGGTGGAAACTATAGGAGCTGTGCCTTAAGAAATCAGAGATTGGGGAATGTTGTAGCTTGAGAATAGCTAACACTTGAGAATTGTTTTGAAGCTCTGCTTATCCGTGAAACATATCCTGCATGTACTCCACTCTAGCTGTCCTCAAAAACTTCTTCAGTATCCCAGTTTCCACAAGGAACAGCTGAGTGTTCATAGGAAACTCACCAGCAGGACCAGAGGACATTAGTCTCCTCCTGGTGCTACTCTTCAAGAACTTCACTGGAAGACAATATATGTAGTTCAGGGTTGAACTATGGATTCCTTGGTGCTTTCCAAGCTTGGTTGTTTGCTTGCAGACATTTCATTATCCAACTAGGTAGCACCATCTATGTCTGATGTTGCATATCTTCAAGAACTGATATGCAGAGTATATTTCTTGCTTGTTAGACAACATCTAGTTGACATGCCTTGAAGCCAGGCTTTCTCAACCTAGTGTTGCTTAGATGTGTTTGGCCTACAATTCTTCACCGTGCCTACAAATTCACAGAATATAATCTCAATTCATCTGTGGGCCACCAAATAAGCAATGCTTTTAGAAGTCTTTCCCATAATAGGTGTGTTTTCCATTTCCACTACGCTTGGGAGGATATTGGATCAGTTGATCTCAAAGGATCCTTCCAGTCTTCATATTGCATGTGAGGATAAAATTGAAGAAGAGGTTGTGGTGGGATGGATCATACCATTCAGCTTAAGATACCCAGGGTGGGAAAAGGGATCACCATTACAAAAAGTTAAATAGGAGCTTGCAGTAAGAGATTTATTGTTGTTTTTCCAGTGTCCTGTCGTTCTTCTGGCTATATACCATTACACCACAATGTGAACAATTTCAGCCAAGGAAGTGGAATTTTTCCTAAGAAGAGGAAGAAGATGAACAAAGAGATGAAGCCCTTCCTTGAGGAAAAAAATCTCCATGAATTCCCCCTGTACTATAACACTTTCTCCAAGGCATGACTACTTCCTAAGATTGCTTTGGGTGTAGAGCTTATTGGGCATCTCTACATCTAAACCTATTGCATATCTCCTATAGAAAAATCATCCCAACTACTTTAGTAAATCCTTTTTTTAAAAAAAAAAAGTGTACAGTAAATGTTGTTTGGTATGTGTGAGATTTTTTAAAAAAATTCTTTGTGAAATTCTGTAAGGAACTTGATCTGTGACTGAGCTGTGTGTATTCACTGAGAATGCCTCAGGAATCCAAATCAACTCAAACTGACAATTCAATTTGGGTATCTAAAAATAGGATCGGAGTGATAAAAAGCCAAAGCCTATAATCTACCTCTCCTTCTCCACCACCCCCTCTCTATATATATATAAAACCAAGCCAGTGGGATTTACAAAGGTTTAAATGGCATGAAAACCCAGCTTGCATTGACCTAGAAAATTACTCAAGACATGGACCATTTTTAATATGTTACATAACTCCCAATACTCTACTGGGAATAGTCCAGTCCCAGTTCCAGTCAAAACAGATTGGAACAGATTGGCAAAGAAGCATCAGGCTGGTGCTCAGGGTGGATCTGTCTGTCCATTCATCCATCTTTCTGTCCTGTCCACCTATCTGTCCCTCTTTCTGTCCTGTCCATCTGTCTGTTCATATTTCTGTCCTGTTTGTTCATCCATCCATGCATCAGTCTGACTTTCCATTTGTCCATCTGTCTTTCTGTCCTTTTAGCTGTGGCTAAAACTCATTGGTGTTACTGATTGTGTAGCCAAGTGTGTAGAGAAGTCTCAAAAAAGCATTTAATCTATAGAAGACCCATGACTTGCGTAGAAAATAAGAGTGGAATGGAGTGGAGTGGAGTGGAGTGGAGTGGAGTGGAGTAGAGTAGAATAGAATAGAATAGAATAGAATAGAATAGAATAGAATAGAATAGAATAGAATAGGAATTCTTTATTGGCCAAGCATGATTGGATACACAAGGACATTTATAACCAATACAGTTGTTTCTTAGCACTTGCTAGAATGACAACGCAGTTTAGCTTCCTGGCTGGTGTGCGTATCACAGGACAACACTAATCTCTGCTGTAAAAGCCATTCAGATCAAAAGACTCAACTCCTAAATAGATGTGTGATCCAAGAATTTCTTGCTGCGAATACTAAATGAGGAACCAAGTGGCCTGTTGTCCATTTTTGAATATGATATATAAATAAAAGGTAAAGGTAAAGGTTCCATGTTTGCTAGTCGTTTCTGACTAGGGGCCGGTGCTCATCTCCGTTTCAAAGATGAAGAGCCAGTGCTTGTCCAAGGACGTCTCCGTGGTCATGTGGCCGGCATGACTAGATGCCAAAGGCGCACAGAACGCTGTTACCTTCCCACCGTCGTGGTCCCTATTTTTCTACTTGCATTTTTACGTGCTTTCGAACTGCTAGGTTGGCAGAAGCTGGGACACGTAACAGGCACTCACTCTATTACGCGGCACTTGGGATTCAACCCGCCAGACTGCCGACCTTCTGATCGACAAGCTCAGAGTCCTAACCCACTGAGCCACCGCATCCCTTGTATGATATATAAATACATACATTTTATTCCATTTCATCTCTGGAAACAGGGAGACCCACCACAGACCCGAGCTGCCAGTTTGCCTTTATTTGTTAATTGGTTTGAATTAAGCCATTTAGTACAAGAATCCCAGAAAAAAGGGAAGTCAACTTATATCCAAAAAAGAACTGCAGCACATCAGAGGCAACAAGGAAACGGGGGCTGTTAAAAACACAGGCACATATAGACAGGCCAGTACAGCAGTGATCGCTTCACAGTATTGGGGAACACGGGACTGTCACTCACTTCTTCCCTTTCGAAGTTCTGCCTCTCATGGAGGTATTGTACAAAGCAAACAGTAGGAAGCCATTTCCTTGGTGTGTCTTTCTGTGGCTGGCCCACAGGCAGCAGAATAAAGTGGCAGGAAGCCAAGGTGTGTGAGGGGCAACTGTGGCCACGTAACTACAGCTGCGAATATTATGCTTTGATGCTCCTGAACAAATTGCAGATGGGAAACAAGTGTGGTGAAGAACAAAGCATCACAACCTGTCAAATCAAGGAGGACTCAAAAGTGTGATCAGGCTGCAGGGGTGACCCACTCTTCCATCTCAGAAATCTACCATCCAGTTTTGCAGGATGGGTAGAGACAGAGCTAACCTGACAGGGAAATCACGATTAACGTGAAACCAATTCTGTTCTGAATTCCCAGGTCAGAGTCCTCTGGAGTTGCACTGGCTTAACAGGCGCTCCTTTAACGATGGCCTGGAGTTAAAATGGACCTGAAGAAAGTGACTGATAACCCATTTTCAAAGTTATGACCATTACATCATCCCTGATTTGGTGCTTGGCAACCAGCTCATGCTTACAATGGTTACAGCATCCTGTAGTCATCTCATTGCAACTCGCAGCCTTCGCCAGCTAGCTCCTGACAACCAAAATTAATGGGGGAAGCTGGGCCTACTTAATGATCACGTGATTCACTGAAATGACTTTGCGATTTGCTTAACAGCCGTGGTAAAAATGGTTGCAAATTTGGATCCAGACTCACTTAATGACTGCATCATTAGCAACCAAAATTCTGGTTCCAACTGTGGTCATTAAGTTGAGGACTACCTGTATAGTCAAAAGCATTAAAGATTCTCTCTCAAGCTGCCTTCACGCCTCAAATCCAGTTGCGCATAATGTCGGAACTGTAATATGTAACCTTAATCTCTGGTAAAATAAGTATTGATTGAACGATCTTGTAAATATACAAAATTTGGTGATATTCAGGTGGAAATAGTCGCCGCCCAGCCAAGCACTAGAAATTGATGAATTTTTTTTTTTTAAAAAAGTGCTTGGTGATCACTTTAGTACACCCATAATTATTACCCTGTAGTAGAAGCTTGTAGAAACCTACTTCTATTTTCAGGTAATTTCAGGGTTTGTTTAGCATGGCCAGCATTGACCTGTGAATCTGAGTTATCTCCAGATCTTGGACACTCAACCTTACATATAACTAACCAATACACTACTTAACTATCCCCAAGGCTGCCCTGTCTCCCCAGCCTGATATAACCAAGAACATGGATTAAGTTCCAACATTATGGATGATTAGGCCCCTTTTGCCCCCAGTGTGTCTTTGCAAAACCGCAAGAGAAAAAAGCTTCCAATGTTTTCGGTTCCTGGAAAAACAAGGAAGATAGGTTGTGAAGAATGTGGGACAACTTGGAAGTTTTTACCACGGTGGTATTATTTTGTTGCTGTTGTTGTTGTTGTTGTTGTTACAAAAAATGGTAAGGTTAGTGCAATTTTTCTGTTAAACCCAGATGTGGAACTAATCAATATTACGAGGGAATGAATCCCAGATCTAAAACTCTTTTAGCTCAGGTCAAGACATCCTACGCCTGTTTATCAGAGGAGTTGAAGATTTCAGACTGAATTAAGATATCCTTCTGATGCAGAGATGAATAAAGTTCCTGTTAAGTGGGCAAAGTCTGTAGTGAGAACCTCTAGATCTTGCCACACAAGAGTGCCAGCCAGCTGGGGTGGCCAAGATCCCAGATCCCAAACTCTTGAGGAATTCAGCCCCCACCCACCCAAAAAAGATTCCACGGGAGGCTTCAAAATAATGCAATTAAGGCTGTAGTCCAGTTGTGCACAAATCCAGGCATCAGTCTTGCATTCCGTTGTGGGGGCTGACTTCCAAGCAAGCGTGCCCAGGAGCAGGCTGTGGATTTCAGGGGAAAGAGGCTTCAAATTTGTGCTTGGCTCTCTCTGAAAGCAATAGGATCCCAAAGTGCTTAAATTCAAGTTTGGACTGCATTCAGGAAAAATATATATTCTTCTCCGTGATGCAGGCGAGGCATTAGCGTCGTTGCTTATTTTGTTTTCTTCTCCCCCCCCCCTTATATTCTGACAATATAATCATTTGAAAAGGAGCTTAGAGGCCACTTGAAAAGTGCTTTGGTGAGGGGATGCTCGGGGTACAGAGGGAGGGGGGGAAGACTTTCTTCTTTCCCCAGTCCAATGCTTCTCAGTCTTGGAGACTTTAAGATGTGTGGACTTTTGGCTGGGGAATTCTGGCAGTTTAAGTCCATGGGTCTTAAAGTCTCTTAAGGTTGAGAAACCCTGCCTTAAATCTCAATCTGGTCCCCAATGGCTGCTCAAGAGGAAGAAGGCATAAATGCCTGTCCCTTCTTCCTACCCCATATATCTAAAATACTGTCTGTGGAGCATGCACAACCATTTTCACAGACACACACATTCATACACGCACCAACTCCAGACATGAATGTACATATCAAATAGACATGAATCCTGCTCTCAAGCACACATGGAGCCTGCAGCTTAAATCACGCCAAGCCCTCCCATGCTAGGCACGTACAGTATGCATTCCCCCCTCCCCCATCCTTTTGTAAAACACACACACACACACACACACACACACACACACACACGTACGTTCCAAAATCCTAAATAAATACAGAAATGCACAAGACCAAACATGCTAGTTTTTCTCCACATGCCCCTCTGCCTAGTTGCAAACACACAAAGCGTGCGCTCTTGGAAAAAGAGGTTGCAAGCGTGCCCGTCTGCCTTGCGTGGTGGCATCTTACATTTCCTTTGACATCTCTTGTCACAGACCAGAGGATGGCTTTCTTCCAGGAATTGGCTTAATCTCTGGGAAAACCAGCAGGGGAAGGTGGTTAATATTTTAATTGAGTTAAAAGGTTGCTTGTTACAAGTCAGAACTATTTTGGTTTGAATAATGGAAGAGGAGCATGGGCTGGGGGGGGGGTAGCTGTTAACGCCCACTCTCTCCTCTCCGAAGCCTGCCATCTTCTGCAGCGGTGAACAAAACCTGACCAACAGCACCTCTCTGTGTCAGTTCAGCGCATGACATGAGCACTGTAGGCAGCCCTAGTGGATTCCAGGCACCCTATTGTGATTCCCATTGCCAAAGCGGTCGAGATGATGTAATCCAGAAGGAATCAGCTGCAGTCATCCCATTGGAAGCAAAGGCTCTCCTCCGAGGATAGATGTCCATGGTTGGAAAGAGGGTAAGGTGGAACAAAGCAACATGGGACATAACCAAAACAGGAAGATGGACACACAATGGAACTGGCAGAGGTGTTATGGTACCCCAAAGGCTGAAATGATGCCCTCAATTGTTCTTCTGTGATGTCATGCTGATTTTTTGGAGGGGGAGAGAAACCTCCTGCAAGGATAGGAACTGCCTGGAAAGATCCGTGTGCTCTCCAAACCATAAAGAGCTCCTCCAAACGAGGCAGGCACAATGCCCAGCAAGGGAGCCAAAGACGGGACCTCTGAGTATAACCTAACCGGGTAGTAGATCCTTCCAAAGTCTTTATTTTTTTTTTCCACAGCAATCCGTACCGTGTAATTCCACAAATACTGGCAAGGAAGAGGGGAGCGGATACCCGGAGCCCAGCCCCGAGGATCCAAACTGTGCATCTGGTCACCTCTTGTCTCTCAGCAGTAGCTGTGCGTCTGGCCCTCAGCGTACACTGTCCAGCTGGGTCCCAGGTAACACCCGGAGGGGGATCCCTCTCTCCTTTCCACATTGCCGTACTGCAGGGAAGATTCATCCAGCTTCTGCAAGGGTGCCGAGGCCTGGCTCCCCAAGCGGGGGGCGGGCGCGTCGTAAGTGATAATGGGCTCTGGACTGTAAGAGGGATGACCCCAACAGGCGGAGGGCGGGCGGTAGAACTGCCACACAGCACGACTGCAAGGCAAGACGTCCATCAGTTGGCGGTGTTGCCCTGTGGGCGCGTAGCCCCAAGCCAGCTTCTGCTTCTGAGGCAGGGGGGGTCTGCTGGGCTGGGACAAAGCCTGAGGAGCTCCCGGGTCGGAATGACTTCGGGGATGTGCTGCTTCGAGGGGAGGGGACGGCACGGGGCTGACCGAAGAGCGTTCGGGGAAGGGCACGTTGACGTAGATGGGCTCCTGGCGGGTGGCCGCTGGAGGCATGGACTGGATTTGCAGCTGGGAATTCTTGAGGATGGGTTGCAGAGAGGAAGCAGCTGGAGGCAGACGGCCCTGGCGCCAGGGCCGCTCAAAGATCCCGTAAGAGGCGTTGAAAGTGGCCAGATACTCCGGGGGCGGACAAGAGGGCCATGGGCGGGCCAGGCCAGGATATGCAGGAGGCTCCCCCACGATCTCGTAATAGAGGTTTTCATGCTCCAGCTGCGCAGAGGGGCTCCCGCTGACCCCCGCTTGAGGGGAGGCGGGGAAGTGGCTGTGATGCCGCAGAGGATGGTCCGTGAGACAGGGCTGAAAAGTGGAGGACCTCGTTTTGAGAGGCAGGTGACTGGTCATGATGGGAAGGTGGGGAGGGGGCGGAGGCTTGGGCGGGGCAGCCGAGGGGCTAGACGAAGGAAAGGCATCTGGAGGCTGGCGGAAGGCTGGATAGGGGACTGACAGGGGAGGCGGAGGGGGATGCAAACTGTAGGCAGGAGACGGGGAGGACAGGTGGTAGGGATCTGAGAAGGAAAGTGCCTGGGGGTCTCTCTGGTCTAGCTCTGCCAGGACCCTCCTGTAAGGGGAAAAGGAATTCGAGCTACCCAAGGGAGAAGACGGGCTGAGAGGCACCTGCAGAGAAACAAGGCAAACTGAGTTAAGCAGCAGGAAGGCGTTTTAAGCAGGCAAACACTTCCCACCTTCATCCCTTCCTTCACCCACTTCCTGCTCTACTGCCTGCTCCGTCCCACCCGACCTCCTTGTCTTCTGTAGCTAAAATCTCCATCGGATTTGCCAGAAAACCCAGCACGGACTTCCTCTCGATGGCAAGGAAGCTCAGGACAAGTTGGGCCCACATCATACTCTTTTTATCTTTTGGGCCAGATTGCAACGCAGTGGGGAAAAGGCAGCGAAGTATAATGGGGGGGTGAGGGGGAAAAGCTCTTCTAGAAATACTGCAAAATCTGCACCCTGCCTTAATGGCAAAATTATCCCAGCTCTGTGCCAGCCCTTCCTGAGCCGATCCCTCACCTGGCTGCCTCCCTTTAGGTTGCGGTTTTGGCTGCCGATGCTCCTGCCCCTGGCCTGCTGCGCCTGGAGCGGGGAGAGGCCGGGTGCCTTGGGGCTCGGGCGCACCATGGAGTAGAGGGCTTGTGCGCCGCTGGTCAGCTCCCCTGCCTTGCACTCCAGCGACAGAGAGCGTCGGAAATGCGTCCGGGGTTCCCTCTGCTTAAGGCTGGCCTGTCGCTTTTGCTGCAAGGCCGCCTGGTGCGCGCTCTCAGCGAGTGCCAGCGCCATCAGCCGAGCCGGGTTCTTGGGCGGAGGAGCTGGCGGGATATGCCGCAGCAGGGACAATGCACCGGGAGACACAGGAGCGGCTTCAGACTTCGGACCTGAATTAGGAAAAGAAAGAGGGCAGCATAAGGATTGCATTAGGGGAAAAAATAAAGGTTTTCCCTATCCAGTTTTCTCCTACTCTTGTGGCAGTGCTCATCTCTGTTTCCTAGCCGAGAGATCCAGCATTGTCCAAATGGTCATGTGGCCAGCAGGACTATATGCCGAGGCACATGGAACGCTGTTACCTTCCCCCCAAAGTGGTACCCTATTGATCTACTCGCTTTCCAACCGCCAGACGGGCAGGAGCTGAGGCAAGGACGAGAACTCACCCCCTCACGTGGGGCTCAGGTCTCGAACCAGGCTGTCAGCTTTCTAGCTGACAAGCTCAGCATCTCTAACTGCTGAGCCACCACGCCCCCTTATGTTAGGAAGCTTGAACACCAACTTCGCAGGAAGGAGAACTCAGTGCAAGCTTAAATTTTTATTACTTAATAAATATCGTTAATCTAGACTGGAATGCTGAGAGCTTTATCAGAGTTAGGGAAACGATGGCTCTCCAGATGTCCCACTTTTTTATTACTCAATAAAGTAATAATACAGTTTTTTATTACTTAATAAAGTAATAATAAAGTTTTTGTATTACTTAATAAAGTATCATTAATCTAGGCTGGAATGCTGGGACCGTCATCAGAGTTGGGAAAATTATGACCCTCTAGATGTTACATCCCCAGAATCCCTCAGCACAGATTTCTGGGTATTGCAATTCAGCAAACTCTTCAGGCCACATAGCTACTCGCCCACCCACCCACCCCCTAGCCCAGGGGTAGGCAACCTCAGCTCTTTTATGACTCATGGACTTCAACTCCCAGAATTCCTGAGTCAGCAGCTGACTCAGGAATTCTGGGAGTTGAAGTCCATGAGTCATAAAAGAGCCGAGGTTGCCTACCCCTGCATCCCAAAAATAGCAGGTCTAGAATTTGGGAAAGTATTGATGATGGGGGAAAAGTGTGTTCATTCCAAAAGTTATTTTTTCATAGAAAATTTGTAGGACATTTTAGCAGTGTCATTCCTGGAACTCTGGGTTCAAGAAACAAACCTTTGGGGAACTGCAGTCTGCCTATAGGTGGAAGTTATGTTTTAATTTATCCACTCGGTGTGTGTAACAATGGTGGTAATAATCATGAAGAGTGACAAAAAAGTACTTACTGGGTGGAGACAAGCGATCTTGGGCTTGCGTAATCTTGCCACGGACTTCACGTTCACAAGTGTTGCTGAGTTGTCCACCTGCCGTACTCAGGAGCATGGAGATCATATGAGGAGGGGAGCTCAGGCCTCTGGACTCCCCACTAGCAAACATTTCCAGCACTTTGTCGGGCAAAGAGACAAATGTTTCTGACGCATCTTTGCTGACGCTG
Source organism: Daboia siamensis (assembly GCA_024449315.1). Taxonomy (NCBI): domain Eukaryota; kingdom Metazoa; phylum Chordata; class Lepidosauria; order Squamata; family Viperidae; genus Daboia; species Daboia siamensis. The sequence continues at coordinate 961,646 of JAKJMR010000385.1, forward strand.
GGATGTGAGCAGGGTGAGAGAGCTGCAACAGGACTGGCTGAGCTGGAGTCATCTGAGAAGGATGGTTGTTGGACCGGAGGGCTACACTGATAAGTTAGTGGGTCAAAGTCCAGGCCACGAAGTCCAGGAGGACTTAATTCCAACTCTGAATCCAGCTCCGAATCACCTTCCAGCCAAGAGGAACGCCGACGGGAGGCCACATCACCTGCCCCAGTGGCCAAGACTTCACCATGGCCAGATATGGAAGAACCCAGAGAAGAACACGAGTGGCATTGTTTGAGGGTAGGGAAAGCATCGCTGCTGGAATGTGGACGTCTCAGGGAAGGCAATTTGGAGAGACCTAGGGCCAAGACCCAAAAAGAAAGAAGCGACATGGATCAAAGCTCTCGAGTCTGTTTATTCAACAAGCTACATGTCCAAGAATCAACACTGTGAAGAGTATTTCTGTCTCTGAAGAACGGGTTGTTTGCGTGCACCCAGATCTTGGTGGAAGGCAGTCAGTGCTTAGCAGATTCTTGTCTAACTGCATGCATCCTACAGGAGTTTCAGAAAAAGATGGTGCTACCTGTATCCCCACTGCATGAGTTATAACTCAGTGATAAAGAACACCCTTCACATTCAGGGGATCTTAAGTTTAATGTCTAGTACAGGGGTAGGCAACCTTGGCTCTTTTATGACTTGTGGACTTCAACTCCCAGAATTCCTGAGCCAGCATGGCTCAGTTTGGAAACCTCTCCCTTTCCCCTCAGCATGGTTGGCTCAGGAATTCTGGGAGTTGAAGTCCATGAGTCATAAAAGAGCCAAGGTTGCCTACCCCTGGGATGAAAAAGCCTTCCCCAAAACTTGGAGAGTAGCTGCCATTCAAATCTGAAAATGATCAGCCCCTGATTTTTGACAGCAGGTGAAGGTCATTCTGGGACACTGGTAGGCAGAATGCTCCTAATGGCTGGTGTGGAAGACGAAAATATTGGCTATTGTTCTTCTATGCAAGGTTTAAGCCCAGGTGAATTAAATCAGGCTTCATGGAAACAGTATTGAAGCAAAGTCTGTGCTATGTTTACCTTTGCAGTTTACAACTGTACTTTACTTAATATGATTTTCCTAAGATGGCTTGTTTCAAATATATTTAGAACATAAGGAAATGGGGAACTGAAAGTAGCTGATGGGTGCGGGTTCCAATGTACACGAGTATGTGGAAAGTTATGTTCAGCAAAAGGTCAGCAGAAAGTCAGCAGAAAGTGTAAGATTGCTGACCATCTGCCTATGGTCTTAGAATGAGAAAGGGTATAAAAGATTGAGACTGGACCTGATTTGCCACTGGCCTATAGCTGTCCTTATTGGAACTTCTATGTCATTGGACCTCATTGCAATGGGTTTTTAACGTAAGTGATGTTTATGAGTGTGTTCCAAATTATTGCCGAAATAAACCTCTAAATCTTAAAGTAAGAATTATTGCTTTGTGTGGCTGCCTCTTGGTTGTTTTATTATTATTATTATTATTATATTATTATTATTATTATTATTATTATTATTATTAAGTCTTTCCACGACACTGGCTTCTTACATATCTGGTTTAATGCCAAATCCAGGAATTAAGAGCAATGAGAAAATGTCAAACGGGTCGATATTAAGGGATGAAACCAGCTCATGATTCAGAAAAGCTGCAGTCGTCCTAAAGCGGCTTCCTCAGCCTTGGCAAGTTTCGGCTAACTGGACATCAACTCCTGGAATTGTCAGCAATGACCTTGCTGGGAACTGAAGCCCTGCTTGTCTGGAAATTGCTGCACTTGGGAGGCAGTGCTTTGAAGAAATGGCTTTGGAGGGTCACCTTGAGTTCATCCAATCCATTTTAATAGAGCAGAATCATGGGGCTTCATCAGACAAAGGGGTCATTTACCTGTTAGACTAGCCTGAGACGTTAGAGATTCCTCACTTTTGGCAGACCGCAAAGTGACCGTCTCACCACGGCTCCCTACAGAAAGAGAGGGACAAACTATCATTATCCCTCTAAAAAAAGGTCATAAATCTCTCCTTGACTTTGAATCCATGGAACAAAAATATTGCCCAATTGATTTTTTTTTTAAAAAAAAAAAGATAACGGTATATACTGCTTAACTGGTTTTAAGAAGAAACTGGACAACCACTTGTCTGAAATGATAACTCCTGCTTGAGCAGGAGGCTGGACTAGAAGACCTCCAAGGTCCCTTCCAGATCTATTCTGATTGATTGGTTCCATCACATTCTGCTCATATCATAACTCCGTCATAATGAGCAAATTGACACAACGCGTGAAGCCCACAGGTTAAAAAACCAGAAATGCTGTATTCCTACAATATGCCATATCCAAACAGATAAATCTTCTTAGAGCTGAGTGTGGTGGTCAATTCCACACTCCGAGATTAAAAAAAAGTGAACATATTTTCACAGCACACTGAGCCACAAACAAGCCAATCCCATTTTAGCCTCGATTAGTCTATCTTATTGTGAAATCCTAGCACTGAGTATGAGTAGTTCTGGGTCCTTACACCCCCAAAAAAGTAAAGTACAGGTAATCCTCAACTTACGACCACAATTGAGCCCAAAATATCTGCTGCTAAGCAAGACAGTTGTTAAGTGAGTTTTGCCCCATTTTTCCACCTTTCTTGCCAGATTTGTTAAGTGGATCACAGCAGTTAAATTAGTAACACGGTTATTAAATGAATCTGGCTTCTCCATTGACTTTGCTTGTCAGAAGGTAGCAAAAGGGGATCACACAATCCCAGGAGCCTGTAATCATCACAAATATGAGTCAGTGGCCAAGCGTCTGAATTTTGATCACGTGACCATCGGGATGTTACAAGTCATAAGTCCCTTTTTTAGTGCTGCTGTAACTTCGAACAGTCACCAAGCAAACGGTTGTAAGTTGAGGACTACTTGCAAATGTTTAACCAAAGGGCAAAAGGCCATACGGTCTTCCCCCTGTTGCTAAAATACAACTCCCAGAATTCCTTACCGTTAGCCATTGACAGGGATGCTGGGAGTCGTAGTTCAGCCACACTTAGTAGGCCACAATTTCCCATATGTGCTTCGGCTCATGAGACTCTTGAAAATATGTCTGTGCTTGTGATGTTAGGAGTAATTTAAAAAACGGTGTGTAAACCAGCTTCCTTACCTGGTAAAGATTCTCCAAGCCCAAAAATCTCTCCCAATCGATGTGATTTTTTGCGGAAGGGGACGGGGGCCTTGCCGATGGCGAAGAAAGCCTTCCAACTAGGCCCTGATATTTTCCGCAGCTTCCCATTGTTTTCTGTCTTTTCCCTACAAAGTGAGAGGTCATCTCAGAGCCATCAGCACCAACAACGAAGCTCCAGATCAGACAACTGACATTGACCGTTAATTCTCGGAAGGAGCCGGAATTTTTCACCTTGGTTCTCAGTGAGGGAGGAAGAAAGGGATCACCACCTAGCAAGTTTAGGTAAAGTCCTCGACTTACGGCCACAACTGAGCTCCAAATTTCTGTTGCTAAGTGAGATATTTGTGAAGTGAGTTTTATGTATAAACCACGGTTGTTGGAATTGGGTATGTCTAGATTAATGAAGAGAAGGACACGGGGGAACATAATAGCAGCATTCCAGTATCTCAGGGCCTGCCACAAAGAAGAGGGAGTCAAGCTATTCTCCAAAGCACCTGAAAGCAGGACAAGAAGCAACGGATGGAAACTAATCAAGGAGAGAAGCAAACCTAGAACTAAGGAGAAATTTCCTGACAGTTAGAACAATTAATCAGTGGAACAACCTGCCTCCAGAAGCTGTGAATGCTCCAACATTGGAATTTTTTAAGAAGAGTCTGGACAGTCTTTTGTCTGAAATAGTACAGGGTTTCCTGCCTGAGCAGAGGGTTGGACTAGATGACCTCCAAGGTCCCTTCCAACTTTTATTATTACTATTACTATTATTATTACTATTATTACTACTACTATTATTATTGTTGTTGTTTTTATTGTTGTTGTTGTTATTATTATTGTTATTATTATTACAACATATTGTTGTAAATCGAGGACTATCTATATTACAAATTCATTGCATATAACAATCTGATAACGGACTTTCATGAAAACATGAGAACTGTTTCCTTATACCACCATATTCTTTCAGTATTCATAAACAATTAACTATAATTAGTTCCCAGCAGCTAATTTCTATTTTTACTACAAATTTTATTAAAAGTTGCAAAGAAATGTTAAAAACTAACAATAATACAGACCTGAGGAAAACAAAGAAAGTAAAAGAGAAAGAAAAGATTAAAAAATAGAAAAAAGAAGCTTCCCATTTTCTTTGTACAAAATACACAGTAAATTCTGATTATAAAATTATTTTTTATTCTTAACTCATTTTGCTATCCATTTTTTTCCTAATAATCAAAACCACAAATCATAAGTGCATTTTTTTCTCTTTCATGCAAAAAAGTCTATAAAGGGTTTCCAGTCAGCCATAAATGTAGATATTGTTCTTTCTCTAATCAAAGAAGTCAATTGAACCAACTCTGCAAGCTCCATCATCTTCACCAACCGTTCCTCGATTGAGTCAAACTTCTCCACTTTTGAGGATACAATCAACTCAGTACAGTTGTCATATATATAAGAACAAAGTTCCATTTTTCTTCTAGCTGCCTATTCATTAGTCCCCAAAGAAACATCTCTGGTTTCAATTGTATATTAATCTTTAAAATCTTCTTCAACTCCTAGTATCTAGAGCAGGAGTGGGGAACTAGGGCCCCTTTATGACTTGTGGACTTGTGGACTGCTGGCTCAGGAATTGTGGGAGTTGAAGTCCACAAGTCATAAAGGGGCCCTAGTTCCCCCACCGTTGATCTAGAGCTGAGTCCCTCGGTCCATGGATGAAACACTTACCTAGTATTAGGTGATCCCAAAACAGCAGACAGCTTCCCATCCTCCTGTGGATCTGGAGATCCATGTCTGGCTTCCAGCTTGGTGATCTTGCAGAGGGCCTGGGTGCGTGCTTGGGCTTCTTCAAGAGATAACAAGCGGGTGGAAGGGCAGCTGACCAACTGGGATTTGGGTCGAGAAAGGAAGCAACGACCTGTTAGAGGAAACAGGGAATAGTATAGTGATACAAAAATCATGGTGCAACGTCAAGCTGGGCGGAAGCCCCAAAAGAGCCCTCAAGCGATGCTTATTTATTTTATTTCAGAGGCAGGAGTTCCTCAGCTCTGCAATTTGGTATAGGGAGTCCTCAACTTACAACAGTTCATTTAGTGATCATTCAAAGTTACCACGGCACTGAAAAAAGTGACTTAGGACCATTTTTCACAGTTACAGCCTTTGTGGCATCCCAATGATCATCTGATCAAAATTCAGACACTTGGCAACTGGTTCCTATTTATGATGGTCGCAGTGACCCAGGGTCATGTGATCCACTTTTGAGATCTTCTGACAAGCAAAGTCAATGGAGAAGCCAGATTCACTTAAGAAACATGCTGCTAACTTAACAACTGCAGTGATTCCGTTAAGAACTATGACAAGAAAGATTGTAAAATGGGGCCAAGCTCACTTTACAAATGTCTCACTGAACAACAGGAATTCGGGGCTTTATTATGGTTATACTTAGGGGCCTGCCTGTACCATGTTTTAATTGGGATAATGGAAAAACCATTTGAAAATGGTTGGTTGGTTCAAGTGCCATCACTAACATATCCTTCCCTCCCTTTTTAAAAAATCTGAATACTAATAAAGGAGAATATTTGTAACTCAGGGTTGACACGAGGGGTCTTTGGTGCTCTGAATTTGGTTGTTTTCTTGCAGATGTTTCATTACCCAAACTAGGTAACATCATCAGGGCTAGTCTGGACTAGTCAGGACTAGCACTGTGGATGTTACCTAGTTGGGTAATGAAACGTCTGCAAGAAAGCAAGCAAGCTCAGAGAACACCAAGGATCCCACAGTCCTCTCCTCCTCCTCCTCCCCCTCCTCCTCTTCCTCCTCTCAATAACCCACATTCTCTTCTAGCACTGATGATGTTACCTAGATAGGGTAATGAAACGTATGCAAGAAAACAAGCAAGCTCAGAGAGCACCAAGGAATCCCTCAAAATCTGAACAATTTGGCAATTACTTTTAAATGCTTGGTGAATTTAAAAGCACAAAAGTGAAACCCACAGAAATAAGTTTGCATCTGCTGATTTAAGTTACAATCTTCCTGGGTTCCTAAGAGAAGGATCAAGACTAGCACATAACTCAACACTGGATCAGATGCATTTATTTAATCTTAGGCTGCAGCTTAGAAGTTGCCTGAATTGCAACCAGAACATCCTTAGTATTGTCATTTGAAAGGTTTAAGCTGAGAAACATTTGAAAACCATTCACAAAGCTCTGGAAGAGTGTTTCTCAGCCTTAGCAATATTGAGCACGCTGGCTGGGGAACTCTGGAAATTGAAGTCCACAGTTGCCAAGATTGAGAAACATTGCACTATGGCAGGGGTCTTCAAACTTGGCAACTTTAAGACTTGTGGACTTCAACTCCCAGAATTCCTCAGCCAGCCCTGGCTAAGGAGCATGCTGGCTGGGGAATTCTGGGAGTTGAAGTCCACAAGTCTTAAAGTTGCCATGTTTGAAGAGCCCTGCGCTATGGGGTTGCTAAGTTCTAAGCCACCTTGAAAGCATTAGCCATTTGTTGAGGTACCTGTGCTGTCTTTGCCAATGGAGGTAAAGGTGTCACTGAAGAGAACCTGAACATTGGTGAGGAGAAATTCAACCACCAGGGACTGAACTCGGACTTCTTGAAAGGCACCGGCGCCACACTGTGCAACTGACTCCAGAGCCATTGACCTGGCATGAAAAGGGGAAGGAATGATTAGATCCATCTGACAGATAGGAAGAGCATGATGGTCAAGGCCCAGGAAGCCAGCTTTATGGCATAAAGGGGACACAACATAGCAGGAAGGGCAGCCCAAATCCAAAAAGCATCATGATTGAAGTCCTTCATGGGTGCAGGCAGAGCAGTGCACCATGAGGGATTATGAGAAAATGAAGATGAAGGGGCATTATGGGGGGAAAAAAACAGTAGGGCAGAATAAGGCAGGCAGATGGGGAAAAAAGCAGCATTTCAGATTTGTTAGAACAGACCACTTTTGGGGAGGGTGGTAGTTGTTATAGGAGAAGCAGCAACGATAATAATGTGGCTAGGACCACGTTACAGAAATTAGCGGAACCAAGGTTTTCTGAAACATTTTTTCAGAAATGTTTGTGGGGGAGGGGGGAATGCTGGGGGGGGGGGGGTT
>JAKJMR010000385.1:994740-1031267 GCA_024449315.1 Daboia siamensis
TGACTTGTGGACTTCAACTCCCAGAATTCCTCAGCCAGGCATGCTGGCTGAGGAATTCTGGGAGTTGAAGTCCACAAGTCAGAAAAGGGCCAAGTTTGAAGATCCCTGCTATAAATGGTTTATTGAACAACTGCAATTGGTTTACAGACCACATTGTTTATAAGTCACACTACATGTTAAGTATATACCTTAAGTTAGAACCACAAAATTCACATTATAATTTAATATAATGCATGATTCTAGTGCAGACATGTCAAACACAAGGCCCGGGGGCCGGATCCGGCCCGCGACGTGGTTTCATGTGGCCCGCGAAGCCATCCTGGAAACAGTGAGGGAACGGCCCCTACTGCCTTGGCCCTGGCCCAGAGACCCTCCTCCCGCCAGAGACCCCCAGATCTGTCCCACTCCTGCCCAGGCCCCCCCATAGGCACCCTTGATGCCAACGTTGTAGAGCTGGCCACGCCCACCCAGTAGGCCACGCCCACCCTGGCCATACCCACCCGGCCCCTTGAGGGCAACGGCAATGCTGATGCGGCCCTCAATGAAATTGAGTTTGACACCCCTGTTCTAGTGTGTTTAAGGTTGTTTGAAGGAAATAGCCAGATGGCACCCCAGGTCTGAAATTCTATCCTCAGATCCACCTGATGCTGTTTGACATCTTTGGAGCAACAGGTAAAAATTGGATTGCTCCGTTAGATAAATTACTTCTTCATGATAATTTTTAAAAATTGTTTACACTAATTTAATTGCCTCATAAACCATGCTAAGAATCTACTGGGACTGAATAGTGAGCTATAAAATTTGAGATTTTTAAATAGTAACCACGTTTCCATAGGAGCTGCTAAAAACAGAAGTGAAGAATGTTAGTATCTTGGTCACACATGTTTACAAGATAATAAACAGAAAATAAACAAATATAGAGAGGATGGAAATATGCTGAGATATGCTGTCTGGCCTAGATCACCCAGTAAGTGCTACAAATAATGAGCAGTTGAGCCCAAATCTCTGTAAGCTTAGTCAAATCAATATATTAAGCCAATTCAATTCTAAGGATTTTAAATGAATCACCGAGATTGTAAATGAATCATTTACAAAATTCTGATTTGTACTTAAAAGTCTATATTGGATCATGCGAATAAAGGTTTGTTTGCGAATTGTTAAAATGTCTAGTAAATGTAGAACAGCAGCACGGTGCCTTTCACCATTTTTCCTAAAGACTCAACCCTTATACATCACCAAATGGAGAATAAGAACCACAATCTTACGACCCCAACTGAGCCCAACATTTCTGTCATTAAGTGAGACATTTAAATGAGTTTTGCCCTATTTTACAACCTTATTTGCCACAGTTGTTAAGTGAGTCAGGCTTCCCCATTGACTTTGCTTGTCAAAAGGTTGCAAAAGGTGATCACAGGACCTTGGGACACAGCAAGTATGAACCAGTTGCCAAGCATCTGAATTTTGATCACATGATTATGGGAACGCTTCAAAGATCGTGTTAAAAATGGTCATAAGTCACTTTTTTCCAGTGCCGTTGTAAGTTTGAACGGTCACTAAATGAACTGTTGTAAGTCAATGACTATCAGTATATAGATTTCTCAGCTGCAAATAGAATTCTTGCTGGAATTCTTGAGCTATATTCTCAGCCTTTTTGCTAATAAATACCATTAATCAAAACTCTTTGAGTTATTATTATTATAATAAAGTTGGAAGGGACCTTGGAGGTCATCTAGTCCAACCCCTGCTCAGGCAGGAAACCTTATACCATTTCAGGCAAATGGCTCTCCAGTCTCTTCTTAAAAACCTCCAGTGTTGGAGCATTCACCACCTCTGGAGTTTCTTTGACAATTCTTTGCAAGCCATGTTGCTACAAGAAAACCCTAACAATAAGCTAATTTCCTCAGGCATTGCAACAAATGTTGTCTACTATTTGGAAATCTGGTGCTGATACCGAAAAAGGAACTGCCTCTTAAATGTCACTGTTGCGTACCATGTGGTGACTTCCCTTTATTTGCTGCTACCCATAAGATTATGTCCCAACCTGATAAGCAAGGCCACTATCAATGTTCAAAAAAAGGAAACAATCTCTTCCTCCTAAAATTGTTTTTTTTCCCTACTGTGTCCATTTTCACAGAAAGTAGCTCTCTGACTTGTTCTGCATTTAATATCTAATCTTGCTCCATCATCAGTTTTCTAAAGCAATATCTCAAACCCATATGGAGCTTTTCATTATAGACTCTGACAAGCTAAAAACTGATTCTGCCTAACTTCAGTACCTGGTTTCTTCCATCAACCAGAAAGCAGATTGAGGTAAGTCAACTCTTAGCTGGAGCTGGCTATAAAATTATTATCTGGAAAGTTGTAGAGGACTGTCAGTGTTGACATGTGACATGTGAAACATATAGCCGACACTGTAAGTATTTATTGTATGTAGAAGAACCACATGGGATTGTCAAAATACATCACGTTCTGAATATTCTCCATAACAGAAGTTTTTTTTTTTTTTAAAAAAAAAGCATTTCATAAAGTCTTTGCAAAAACTCACTTTACGCTCAAAATGTCTTTGAAATTTAAACTACTTAGGGCTCCATTCTTTTCCAAACTCTGCATTTATTTACAACCTATTTTGGCAGGTAAACTAAAGTTCTCCAGTTCTCCATCTAAGTCAATCAGTAAAGTGAGTGGCTAAGCAGTCCTCATATCTGGAAATCTGTAAGTTGCCCGTTTCTAGTTAATTCCCAAAGGACCATTCTTTATGAAAGCAAAATAAAAATACTCCATTATATTAGAGCTTAACATCAGGTTGGAGAATGGTAACAATTATAGAGAGAGAAGAGGGAGAGGGAGAGGAGGGAGAAAGAGAGAGAGAGAGAGAGAGAGAGAGAGAGAGATCAATTCAATCCAGTTGAAGCTTCATGCTTGGTAACCAAAGAATAATGTTTCCTACAATGGGATAGAAAACCAATGAATAGGAAATAATGACACAACGAAAAGGGCATGGTTAATTGGCTACGTGGCTAGTATACTGACCACCAACATTTTATTGCAGATCCCACTTATGCTGTCATTAACATTCACAACACTTAACAAAAAGCTCACAGTCCAAAAGATAGCAGAATTATTAGACTTATTTGGCACAACCCAAAGAATACCACAAACCAAAGCATCCATTATGCTGAAAATAAGTACCTACCCCACTACATGCGGTACAGATCAGTGATAAACTAACCAAAGCAATAAGCTACAAGGAGTGAAGAGTAGAAAGTTACTAAGGTTGCACTGATGATGTTACCTAGTTTGGTAATGAAACGTCTGCAAAAAAACCCGGAGGCTCAAGTTCGCCACCACTGATCTAGCCAATGGTAGGGCTGTCCTAGGATTCCACCCAGTTATCATTGAACCTCATTGCCATGGTCTTCTGTGCCTAGATCAGTGTTTCTCAACACCACACAAACACTCAACACCTTGAAGATGTGTACATTTAAACATCCAGAATTCCCCAGCCAGCTATGGAATTATGGGAGTTGAAGTCCACCCATCTTCAAGTTGCCAAGATTGAGAAACATTGACCTAGATATCAAGCTAGGATTTGTTTGTTCATTTGACAACATTTGCATTTTCACTGTGCATATACATAGGTATATAGAGGATGTTGTTCCTGCTTTACATACGAAACATGACTGATTTACTCTTTAAGGTGGGTTCACATTTATGCAATGGGGGGAACATTATTTTTAAGGTGATAGGAAGAGAGTAGGGCAAGGGGAGTAGGGCAATTGGGAAAACATAGGGACAATCATACGGATAGCTGAGAATATTCTTCTGCTCAAAAGAATAAAGCTAGGTAGTTACAAGGGTGGCCAATTCTGAAAAAAAATCAAGAAAATGACCCTTCCTTATGGTATACACGAATCATCGCTGATGGGGGGGGGGAAGCAGCTTTACATATTTCTGGATCTGTTTCAAAAAACCTGCAAAACCTGTTCAATTAGTTGAATAGCAGGAGGATAGCTTGTGAGACCAAGCCCATCTTAAGCCATGTTTTACTTTCTTTTTGGACAGGTTAAAAAAAAAAAACATTATTCCTGTCCACTCAGCTGAGGTATACATATAGAACAGGATATGAATAGATTCATCTATTACCCTAAACCAGGGGTAGGCTACCTTGGGTCTTTTATGACTTGTGGACTTCAACTCCCAGAATTCCTGAACCCGCAATTCTGGGAATTGAAGTCCACAAGTCATAAAAGAGCCAAGGTTGCCTACCCTGGCCCTAAACCATTATAGGACTGGTTTAATGTAGGTTACATACATCCAGCTACTGATGTTTGCAAATCATGACTTATGCCTTTAGCCCATGTGTGAAGATACTGAGGTTTACTCAACAACCATAATTAAAGTAAAATAGTACCGAATATGATACGTGAGCCAGCATTATGTCAGATTTCTTTAAGTATTAGATTCCATCTCTCATAAACCATTACCACTCAGCTGTGGATGATGGGAGGTGATGCAGCAGAGTGGGATACAACAAAAATGTGGCCTTTGAACCTGATTAGCTTAAGGCAGACTGAAGGAACTGCCTTTTATATTAGATATTCCTATCAACTCCCAAACGTCAGGAAACTTTGTCTAGTGGTTCTGAAGATGACAACTGAAAGAAAATCTCCTGCCAGAAAATAGGATAATATTCCACTCTACATCAGTGAAATTCCCATTTTTCCTCTCAATGGCCTCCTTCTGCCTTTCTTGCTTCTTAGGGTGCAAATTCAGATGACCAGGCCTGGGAACTTAACGCTTCCCAAGAACTGAGGTTATATAAAGTGGAGAAAGGTTGGGAGGAGGAGGAGGGGGGGCGGAATGTCGATGGGATCTCTTAATATTTATGCAGATCTAATCTAATATTGATGATAGCCAGGGAAGGGAGGGCTTAGAGATGTCCCCGGAGGAACATTTTTTAAAAAAAAAAAATGTTTCCCGGGCAGAGCCATTTGGGCCTGGGGGGGGTGTCTGTTGAGGACATCCAAACTGTCCACTACCCAGATCTTAGGATTTCAAAGACTTCGCTTAAGCCCGGTTCACTGGAGCTGGGGAGAGGAAAAGCATTGGGGAAAGGGGCGATTCGGGGAGAAGGGGGTCCCCTCGAAATGTGCTTTCCCCCCCCCCCCGGACTCCTGACCTGAGGGGGGGGCGGAGGAGGAGGAGGAGGGGCTGTGGTTGAGGTTGGCAGAGACTTTCATCTCTGGCCGCTTATGCAACCACGCGCGAGAGGGGAGTCGCGGGAACGCGGCGGCGGGGTTGGGTCGCGCGGGGCGCCCCTTTTGGGTTTCGATGGTAACAGGTGCAGGTCGCGGCAGTCGGAGAGCAGGGCTTGCAACCCCCCCCCCCCCCCCCCCCCCCCCCCCCCCCGCGCCAGACAGCCAGCCAGCCAGCCAGGCGGACGGACAGACGGACGGAGCAGACCTCTCCTGCCCAGCCGAGCCTTCACTCACCACCATGGCGCCGCGAGCCCGCCGTGCCGCACCGACGGCCGCCCGAGCCAGTCCCGAGCCGAGCGGAGACAATAGGGGAGGGCGCAGCCCAGCCGCCCGACTCCGACCACACAGCGCCCGAGCCGCTCCGGCCCGGCCCCTCGGATGCCGGTCCGTCCTCCTCCTTCCCGGTCTCCAGTCGGCCCTCGAGCGAGGCGAGGCGAGGCGAGGCGGCGTGGGATGGCGCACTCGTCCCTCCGAGGTTCGCTCCTCGCCTCGCTCCTCGCTGGCTGGCGGGCGGGCGGGCGGGGGCGGGCTCAGCCTTTGGAGAAAGAGCGGAGGAGGAGGCGGAGGAGGAGGCGGCGGAGTAGCGGGGAATCGATCGGCCGCTCGCAACAAAAGCGGGTGCGAGCCGAGGCCGCGAGGAAGGCGGCGCGGCCGGGAAGAGAGGGGGAGCAGATAGTTCCTTCCCTCCCTCCCCCCCCCCCCCCCAACATCAGATTTTTCTTAGTGCAATCACTCTCCGGCGGGGTGTGCGTGTGTGTGTGTAGGGTTGTGTTTTTGTTTTTTTTTTTTGCAAAGTACCAATATAAATCTATGGATAGATGTATATCAAAACAAAAAGGGACACCCGGCGAAGCAGCTGGAAGGGGCTGCACAAAGGGGCTTCTGTCTGCGCAGCCGGCAACTCTGTATCTTCCTCGCCCCCCCCCCCCCCCTCGCCCCTCCCGGAGGCACCCATATTAGCCAGGTCTTCCCTTCGCGCTGGGGCTGCCCTGTAGAAACCCAGCGTCTGGGGAGAATTCGCTTTCCTCCTCCTCCTCCCTTTTTAGCACATAAAATTTATTTCTTCTTTCTCACGCGTTCCCCAGTCCTTGTGTAAATCAGCCACCTCCCTTTTCTAGGGCTGGTAGCGGCTGAATCACGAAAGAGCTGAAAGCGCTTGTGTTGCACCTGGGTGGAGGCAGGCTCCGTTCAGAGTAGCTTGACACACACGCACCCTCCCCCGTTATCCACACCCACCCACCCCTTGCCTCCAAAATCTTTACTTTTGTGGGTCTACCAACCAAACCAAGCCTGGAGGAGATTACCTAGGAACAAGAGAAAACAATTCAGAGATACTGAAGAGACACAGAAGCCCTCACCCCTCTCACACACAAAGATTACTCTCCAGATGTGATGGACACTAACTCCCAAAAGCCAGTTAGTGGCCAGTGCTAGTTAGGGATTAGGGGGACCAAAGTCCAACACCTCTGGAATTCAGGAAGGGAGGGGGAGGAAAGCTGGATTGAAAAACTTTCCTTCCTAACTATTGAAGGAACTGGAGACAAGAAGATGACTGGGATCAAGCTGCCAATCTCAACCCAAGCCCCTCTCCTGCCTTCTCTTAAAGGTAAAGGTTCCCCCACACCTGTGCTAGTCGTTTCCTTCTCTAGGGGCCGGTGCTCATCTCCGTTTCAAAGCCAAAGAGCCAGCGCTTGTCCGAGGACGTCTCCGTGGTCATGTGGCCGGCATGACTAGACGCCAAAGGCGCACAGAACGCTGCTACCTTCCCACCGTAGTGGTCCCTATTTTTCTACTTGCATTTTTTACGTGCTTTCGAACTGCTAGGTTGGCAGAAGCTGGGACACGTAACAGGCGTTCACTCTGCTACGTGGCACTCGGGATTCGACCCGCCAAACTGCTGACCTTCTGATCGACAAGCTCAGCGTCCTAACCCACTGAGCCACCGCGTCCCTTACTGCCTTCTCTTGGACACGTCCAAATATACTATAAAGGCCAGAGAAGGACTATCATTCCTACAGATGCTCAGAAGATTGTTTTCCAAATCTTGAATATCCATGAATGAATGTTTCGTGCACTGGTGTAATCCTGCCCTTACACAAGCTGACATGGCTCTGCCCTCACAAGTGGGTCAAACCAAGGTAGACCGACCTAGTGAGATCCCAGTATCTAACGGGAATAAGTTATTTCTCAATACGTGTCCCAGCTGTCTTGTTTGACGTATGAATCGTCCCAGGTAGCTCACAGCGAGGCCAATGCAGATTGGTGCTGACAATTCAGGAATGCACTGAGGGAGCCCTGCTAATCAGCAACCCCTCCTCCCACTGTTTCTGATGTGGTCAATGCAAAATAACAGATAATACGTATAATGAAAATGAAATGTCTGCAAAACAAAACAAAACCCCAAGCTCAGATAGCACTAAGGATCTCACATATTAATCCTGAGCTACAAATATCCTCTTCTGTCGGCACAGGTAGTTCTCGACTTATGACCACAGCTGAGCACAAATATCCATCGCTAAGCAAAGCAGCCAAGTGAATTTTTGCCCCAGTTTATGACCTTTCTTGCCACAGTTGTTGAGTGGATCACTGCATTGGTTAAATTAGTAACAGGATGATTAAGTGAATCCAGCTTCCTCAATGAATTTGCTTCTCCCAAGGTCAGAAAAAGTAGTCACATGACCCCGGAACACTGCAACCGTCATAAATACGAGCCAGTGGCTAAGCATCTGAATTTTAATCACGTGACCATGGGGATGCTGCAAAGGTTGTTAAGTGTGAAAAGTGGTCGTGAGTCATGCTTTTAGTGTTGTTGTAACTTCAAACAGTCACTGAATGAATGGTTGTAAGCCAAGGACCACCTGTACCGTCCTGGAATCCCCATTCAGTGCTCTCCTACATTATTTTTTTTATACTTTTTTCTTCCAACAAAAGTAGGCTTGATTCATGTCACAGCATTACACTCAGGAAATTAACAACACTCAAGCTCTGCTCTGAAAGGGCCCCAACCTCCATCCCAAGGAACCAAACAGAATTTCTTGCTGTCTCAGAAGATCTGTCTTATCCTGTTATTTCTATTCTCTAGTCTAGATCATCAAAAATGCTCTCCCAGAATGTCATCTGTGGGATACACACAAGAGACTTTCTGTTCCTGTAGCTAATGCATTGGAACCATCTAGCCTCTCTGGGTTCTTTTAATCCTCTTCTAAAGGTAAAGGTAAAGGTTCCCCCGCACCTGCGTGCTAGTCGTTTCCGACTAGGGGCCGGTGCTCATCTCCGTTTCAAAGCCGAAAAGCCAGCGCTTGTCCGAGGACGTCTCCGTGGTCAGGTGGCCGGCATGACTAGACGCCAAAGGTGCACGGAACGCTGGTTACTTTCCCACCGTAGTGGTCCCTATTTTTCTACTTGCATTTTTACGTGCTTTCGAACTGCTAGGTTGGCAGAAGCTGGGACGAGTAACAGGTGCCACTCTCCTCAGTCCGGCCTATCTCACCGAATTATCCTGGGGATAAAAAGAAACCAATATGGATGCCACCTTGAGTGCTCATTGAAAGAACACAAGGTATAAATGCACGTTGATTCCAGTGGGGTATAATTGTTAATGTGTTGCACTAGTACAGGTAGTCCTCAGCTTACGATCACAACTGAGCCCCAAATTTCTTTTGCTAAGTGAGACAGTTAAATAAGTTTTGCCCTATTCTACAACCTTTCTTGCCACAGTTGTTAAGTAAATCACTGCAGTTTTTAAGTTAGTAACACAATTGTTAAATGAATCAGACTTTTTCACTGATTCTGCTTATCAGAAGGTCACAAAAGGTGATCACATGATCCCAGGACATTCCAATTGTCATAAATATGAATCGGTTGCCAAGCATCTGAATTTGACCATGGGATGCGCCAACAGTCATAAGTGTGAACAACAGTCTTAAATCACTTTGTTGCTGTTGTATAACTTTGAAAGGTCACTAAATGGACCGTTGTAAATCAAGGACTAGCTCTACTGGGGAGAAGTACTGTCACAATTGTAAGTCAGTTTTTTTAGTGCCATTATAATCTCCAAACAGGGATCCAACTATTTAAAGTGGGATTATTTGCAATAAAACAAATTTTAAAAAATATGTCTAATGAGAGTTGGGTAATTTAAAAAAAGCGAAAGTCTAGAAAAACAATACAAGCAGTCCAAAAGACTCCCACTTGAATGCAACTGAAGTTAATTTACGGGCTGTTGTGTAAGGTGTGTTCAGTAAATCAGTAGTTGCAAAAAAATCTAGGAATCTGGCCATGTGCTTGAACCTGGACATTGGAACTTTTTTTCCTACTCAATGCTCAAGACAATTAACAATTTCTTTATAAATAAATACGTTATGCAGACAAGAATCATGACCCTATAACTAAAGGACTCACAACTGTGAGACATCCTTCTCAGGCCGAAACTAGCCTACATTTATTTCCTTTGTAGATTCTGTTCATTTGTTTATTTCCCTATGTCTTCCCCACCTTGAATTCTGGTACTGGTTTTGACCTCATATTGGTTCCCCAGCACATCTAATTGTTTTGCTAAAAGATGTCATAATGGGTTTTATGGATTTTTGAAAACATTTTGATGTTTGGACTATCAATTGAAAAGGTGGAATAGAAAAAAGAACAAGCTAAACTTAATATGGGTCGGAGGGTGAGATTTTTAGCCTTCTTTTCTGTTTGAAAACAATTCCCCCCCCCAAAAAAAGTTCCCTTTGTTCTTTATACAAGACAAATGAGTTTGGACCCCATTGATCCCCTCTTCACTGGACACAATGAATCTGGATAGAGTACACTGCTAAATTATCACAGTTTGTTTTGATCCAAAAATACACATTTATTTTAAATGCAATGTGAAATATACACTGAAACCATGGAAACAGCACACTGAATATAAAGTAGAGGCATCCCTACACACCATCGCTTGGCTATTCTGAATCTCAGATATCTTCTTAGGAAAATGCTGGTCTGCTAAAAGTTAATAATAAATAAATAAAAAGCATCTTCAAAACCCTTTGACTGAATTCATCTTGAAGTGCCTGACAATGCTGGATTTGAGCAATGTCTTGAGGGGGGGACCTTAAACCACCCAAGGTTCAACAAAGAGAACACAGGAGGTGGTCATTGGTGAGAGACGCCCTGATCAAAGGAGTTACTTTCCAGCTGAGTGATCTGGAAATCCACAGCTCTGCAAGAAAATAAAACATAAATGCATACCACTTTTAGGGTCAGCGGGCACCAGAGCAACATAAAACATGAAACCAGAGTTAACAGTGGGAAACAATAGACCAGGGGTGTCAAACTCAATTTCATTGAGGGCCGCATCAGCATTGCGGTTGCCCTCAGGGGGCTGGGTGGGTATGGCCAGGGTGAGCGTGGCCTACTGGGTGGGCGTGGCTACAGTGCATATGGCCTACTGGGTGGGCATGGCCAGCTCTACATCATTCGCATCAAGGGTGCCTATGGGGGCCTGGGCAGGAGTGGGACAGATCTGAGGGTCTCTGGCAGGAGGAGGGTCTCTGGGCCAGGGCCAAGGCAGTGGGGGCCGTTCCCTCAGTGTTTCCAGGATGGCTTAGCGGGCCACATGAAACCACTTCGCGGGCCGGATCCGGGCCCCGGGCCTTGTGTTTGACATGTCTGCAATAGACCAATAGATCTTGAATGGAACCACAGCTGAAAAGCATGGAGCAATGCAACCGCACACTCAAGAGAACAGTGAACATTCCCACTCTGTTCTAGAGAGAAACCAACAAAGCTTAAGGAAGAGATGCATATACATTAGACAAATTTACATGTTGCACATACTTTGCAAAATTTGTTCTGTTTTTCCAGAGCAAGCAAGATATCAAACTTTACTGAACATTTTAAAAATACGCTGGCACAACTCTGAATTTTTAAATACTGTACCCTGGCACTCAGCAGATGCTTTCCATTTGATACAGGAGCCCTAGGAATTTGAATCTTAAACAGCACTAACCAAAAAAAAAAAAAAACCCAGTCAGATGATCCAAGTTGAATTCTACACTTCTACACCTTCCCGTCTATACCCAGAAAAATACTTGAGAGGAATGGATGATGATCACTGTGTGTTGCAATATCAGAAGATGTGATCAAACTCAGCAGAGGCAGATTCAATTTACTGACTAAATCAGGGGTCTTCAAACTTGGCCCTTTTACGACTTGTGAACTTCAACTCCCAGAATTCCTCAGCCAGGCACGCTGGTTGAGAAATTCTGGGAGTTGAAGTCCACAAGTTATAAAAAGGGCCAAGTTTGAAGACCCTTGGACTAAATAGTTGAAGCACCTCTGAAGAAGCCACCATCCTAATTAGGGGGCCTCCAAGCATTTGGTGGCTACTTACCGAAGCTGGTTGCGCAGTGATTCCCTCTGACCTCTCAGGACTTGTAACAGAGGGTCATCTTCAAATTCCAGGCCATCTGAGTCTACAAAAAAAGAAAAATAGCATCTCCATTATTTAAACATCTCTCTTATTTCAAGCCACTTTTGTTAAATTCCACCACTAACCTAAACAAAGACTGTCCCCATTAAGGCCAAGCCACATTTCTATTCCTACATTGATTCCTTTAAGCCCAGTTTCTAAGGATCCTTTTTTTCCACCCCCCCCATAAATACAGAACTCTTCAACTGTTCCAGCCATCATCTTGACTTGCTTCTCCACCCCCACCCCCACTTCTGCTGTCCAGATCTCACAAACCTTCCTGTATCTTAATTGAACTTGACCGGTGCCTTTGGCTCTGCTCTCATCTGTGCTGGATAGCAAAGGAATGACACATGCTGAAAGGGTTCCTATTAAAATAACCATGTAGCAGCATCCAGCCGCTACGATTGGAGCATTTAACTGCTTCCTATTTGGATCAAGGCTATGCCAACTAGTAATGCAGTCAGATGTAGAGCAAGGAAGTAAAATAAAACTTACATGCTGCAGCTATACCGCGTGACACAGTTTGTTTGTATCATGCCTCTCTTATGTATTCTTAATCCCAACTCCAACTAGATCCTTATTTCTTTCCAAGCGTGATTAACTTTAAGTTGTGGAATTCAAATTAAATTCACCCTTTGCCCAAGTGAAGTACTGCAGAGGGGAATCACATTCCAGCCCCGTGCCCAGGGACAACTAACAAAGGAATCAGAATCTTGACCCACATAATGGAAAAACTCCCCAAGTGAGAAGAATAGCGTTCCACTTAGAAATGCACAATAAAAAACAGTGTAAACCCCCTTCTCAGAATTTTGCTGCTGTGATGAAGATCTCCATGATATTCAAGCACCTGTCCTGTCCCAAGGATTCTACCTTCAGCCTGTTCCAGGAGCTGAGCAGCCATGTTCAGCAGCTGGGGATGGGAGGGAGTGACAACATTCTTTGGAATAGCCTCCTCTGGACCCAAAGTCCTTGAGCGTCTCTTTGGTTTGTCCCGAGGAAGAGCTGGAGATTCAGGTGGGGAGAATAGTCTTTCAGCAACCACCTGGACAAGACAGAAAAAAGAAAGCCCATTCAAACCGTTCTCAGTTTGACCTTAGTAGGAAAGTAGACGTGAAAGAGTCTTATGACTCCTGTGTCTTCCTTTCAAAGCTAAACAACAGTATTTCAGTGGGATCAGGCCAAGAGACAAGCTAGACCAGTCCAGTGCTTGTGTCATACACAGGCCAATCTAATGAATTTAAGGCCCCAAGACTGGAGGAGAGGGGCAATAATTCCTTTCCTTGAAACATAATCTCAAATTATTGTTCTCCAGAGAAAATCAAATGACCTGGGATCTTTACAATTCAGTATTATTCAGTTGGCAATCCTGATGACTCCAGGACAACACGGCTACTTTAAAAACATACAGGCAGCGCATCATGAAGGCCTGCACATTCCAAAGTATCCTTTGAATCCGAAGCACTGCAGTTCTATTTAGGAGGGGATGCCTACTAAACGGAACCCTGGGTGGCGCAGTGTTTAGAATGCAGTACTGCAGGCAAACTCTGCCCACTGCCAGGAGTTCGATCGTGACTGGCTCAAGGTTGACTCAGCCTTCTATCCTTCTGAGGTCAGTAAAATGAGGACCCAGATTGTTGGGAGCAATAGGACGACACTGTAAACCACACATTGTAAAGCACTATGAAGCAGTACATAAGTCTAAGTGCTATTGCTATTGCTAATGCCACCGAATTATTCTGTGATAACAATCAGGCAGATTGATGGATTAGGCCTTGTACCTCCGATAGTACATGTTGAACTGAATGCTTTGTGGGGCTGTGTGTTGTGGAGTCTGAAATTGGTTTTGCTTGTCTCTGCTTCACTCTGCATAGCCCTGCTTTTCTGCTGAGTTCCAGGTGCATTCCCTGATCAGATGGAGCTGCCTGTTGAACATGACATGAAGTTGTCTGACTCAAAGACTCATTGGCTTTTGCAGGTCTTGAAGGAGAGGTTTCTAGGTAATCAGGGACATAATCTTTTTGTGGGGTTGGATCCTTCACAACTGGCTTATCGCTGCATTCAGGGCCTCCAGTTATCACTATCCCACTATTGGGGGAAATGGTTTCAATATGCTGCCCAGAAGTGACTCCACGCTTCGGCACGCCTGCACAGGAGCAAGGATGGCACCGACTCTGGATATATTTAATATCTAGGTAGGGCTCGGGAATTGACAAAACATTTTGGTCTTTGCCCCTCCGAGGAGTTGGTTCAGTTGACTGCAGAACTTCTCTTTCCATCTGCAAGGAGGAATAAACACATTTAAGAGCATTTCTGGCCTTCTGTTCCTAGCATGAAATGAAGAAGTGCCTATTGGCAGAGTAAACCAAGAATTCCTTCTTCAGCACAGCTGTTGTCTCCTATGTTACACTGATGCTGAGTTTTACTACACAAGAAGGTTAAATACTATGATGATGTAACTGCCGTACATTTTAACTAATATATGTCTTCATTGTTTTCATACAGAAGTCATTTTACCAATGTATGCATTATTTGAAATACTCATTGTAAACATCTGATTAATTCTGAACCAAAATCAGGTATCTTGTACGCCTCTTTTGCCATGAAGTTACACACAATGAAAGAAAACAGTCCAAAAGTTATCAGGAGCCCCAGCACTATGTTCTTTCCCTTAATGGGGCATTCTATATTTGCCCTGTTAATTTTCTCGACATACAACATAGGGCTAAATTCTGCTGCTGACTTTCAGATAAAACATGACTTAAGCTGTTTTGCTAAAACATTAATGAAAATGAAACGTTCCCGGCTGGAGAGTATATGTGGTGGTGGACACACGTGTGTGGTTTGCAGAAATGGGCGTTTTATGAAGATGTTTCTTTTGCAAATGCTTACATAGCAAGCGATTCAAAATCATTCACTCAGTTCAATGGAATGAAATGGCCACCGGAAAGAAAGCATAGCTCTTCACTGCATCATCTCAGTTCCAAATCTACACATATTCCACTAACTGATTTCAAATCTTTACTTTTCCAGAGGTGCAGGTCGGTTGGAAGCATGGATTCCTCCAAACATCAGAGGGCATTGCAGCAACGGCTTTGCTTGCTTCCTCCATCTTCCGCCGCAGGCGCCACTGGAATAGGATGTCATCTTCCGGTTTTAAAGAATGGGTTATAGAACTTGGAGTGATATGATAAGGAATAATTAAGCTCTCTGGAAAACAAAAAAGACATTGTTGTGAATTGGAAGTCATCGCTGCAAAAGAGCTATATGAGTTGTTCATGAATGTCTCATACAATTGTAGAATTAAAAGGGGCCAGTAGGTTCATCTAGTCCCGTGGTGGTGAACCTATGGCACGTGTGCCACGGGTGGCACTGAGAGCTCTCTCTGTGGGCAGACGCGCCATCGCCCCAGTCCTAGGCCTTCAGCTGGGTTTTATAAAACCTTTTCGCTTTAGGCCTCCACCGCCATCTGCAAAAAACAAGTTTCAATCAATCAATTTCAACTTCTCACGGGGGGGGGGGGGGGAAGATGTCACAACGTTGGAATTGATGGATTGAACTTTTTAGTCCCACCCAGTCTGCCGTTACCACCGCAGCCACGCCCACCCAATGGGCCACGCCCACCCAGCACCCGACAATACACAAGTGGGTTTTGGGTTGCAGTTTGGGCACTCGGTCTCTAAAAGGTTCGCCATCACTGATCTAGTAGTCTAACCCTCTACAAAGTTCAGGGAAACCAAGCAAGAGAAATGGCTGTCCACCTCTTCATAATGACTTCCAGAGATGGTTGAATACACAGCCTCTATAGGTGGACTGTCCCATTATTGTACAGATCTTACCATTGGGAGTTTTCCCTTATATTTTAGCAACATCGTGGTAACTGAAACTTGTGTCCCTTTATTTCCGCTCCTAGTTTCTGTAGACATGGAATATGATTCTTGATCATCTTCCCTACAACTTCTCTTTGTGCACCTGAATATGGCTATTATACCTCCCCTTTGGATTGAACATGCCAAATTCCTTCAACCTATCTTTAGCAGATATGTCATTAAGTCGTTTCCCTCTTGTGAACTCTGCCTAACCTGGCAACATCTCCTGAAAGGTGGACCCAGAATCAGATACAACTCCAGCTGCACTCTCATTAATGCCAAGTAGAAAGGAATAACTATTCGTAGATCTCAAATATCAAGCGTTTCTAATGCAGTCCAGAAACGCAATACCTCTGTTTCATGTTCAACTTGTTATCAATGACCACATTCAAATCCTTCTTAGATTAAAGGTTTCCAGGCCCCGAATCTCCCATCTTTTATCTGCATCCTGCTCTTTTTCCTCTGTAACGGATTAATTTTCATAAATAAATGTGCATCAATTTGTCATCTTTGCTGACTGAACATGGGTTCTCCCATTCCCCTTCCACTCCCAGTAACCATTTCTTTTACTGAGACCAAACTTATAAATAACTCTGCGAAAAAAAATCATTCTACATCACATGTCTCACCCTCCCTACCTTTGACTTGGTGTGCTGCAGAGTGTTGTAGAGCATGTTGAGGCACGTCTGTGGTGCTATTTGGGTTGGTGGATGTGGTAGTAGAATCAAGCCCTTCAGAGCTGACAGGCCTGAAACTCAGTGGTGAGATGCTATAAGCAAAAGACAGATTGAGAAAAGCATCTTGTTAGAAAAGAAGTATATATATATATATTTTGGGTGTGTGTGTGTGTGAGGAATATCAGTTGGCTGAGACAACCAAGCAGAGGCACAGGAACTGGAAAATGGCATTGGTCTGTTGCAGTGATGGGGAACCTTTTAGAGACCGAGTGCCCAAACTGCAACCCAAAACCCACATATTTATCGCTGGGTGCCAGGTGGGCGTGGCCTACTGGGTGGGTGTGGCTGTGGTGGCCATGGAAGATTGGGTGGGTGTGGTCACCTCAATATCGCTCGTGGGGAGGGAGACCTGCGGGGGGCGGCTGGTTAAAGAGGGACAGGTGCCACTCCCAAAACATGGCGCGGGTGCCCATAGGGAGGGCTCTGAGTGCCGCCTCTGCCACCCGTGCCATAGGCTCGCCACCACTGGTCTACTGGGTGATGGACAAATATAAGTCAGGCCAATACCTTTTGCTTAAGACTCTAGCTGCCCTTTCCTGCAGGCTCACTGTCTCAGTGTCAAGTGCAGAAGCAGCTTGCATTTCTCCCTGCAAAAAACATATGAAGAAAGTGTAAAGAGGGAGAACTCTGTGGGGGAAAGCACACCAACATCCTGCCAAATGGAGGAGAGTGGCATTTTCAATACCTCTGCAAATGCACACCAATGCAAAACGTGTAACTTATTAGGGGAAAATTATGGAGAAGTCAATGCAATGCAACGTGACTGTGGCAAGTAACTCTCTTGTAGGCAAAAGGTAAAGGCAGAAGGAAAAAAAAAAAGAAATAAGGTCCTCAGTAACAGAAGACTCCTGAGATGGAAGCAATGGAAAAGGTGTCTGCCGTTCATTTTAGATCAGGGGTGTCAAACTCAATTTCATTGAGGGCCGCATCAGCATTGCGGTTGCCCTCAGAGGGCCGGTTGGGTATGGCCAGGGTGGGCGTGGCCTACTGTGTGGGCGTGGCTAGAGTGTGTATGGCCTACTGGGTGGGCGTGGCCAGCTCTACATCGTTCACATCAAGGGTGCCTATGGGGGCCTGGGCAGGAGTGGGGCAGATCTGAGGGTCTCTGGCAGGAGAAGGGTCTCTGGGCCAGGGCCAAGGCAGTGGGGGCTGTTCCCTCACTGTTTCTAGGATGGCTTCGCGGGCCGCATGAAACCACTTCGCGGACCGGATCTGGCCCTCGGGCCTTGTGTTTAACATATCTGTTTTAGATGAACGTTTTTAAAGCAAGATTTCCCTCCTCTGGAAATTCAGAATTTCTGAAAGTTCTTAAGTCCTTGATAAAAAGACAAGGAAGTAACTGGGGGAACCAACCCAAGAAATCCAGTAACTGAGAAACACTGTAACATATCTTACATTTTTCTCTACCTAGAGCAGAGCAATTACTCCAAGTATGTATTTGACAAAGCCTATGCAGCCACATTTCATTAGATGCTCTTCCTATGTATCTACTGCAATTCTATTCTGACCTCCCTTAAAAAAGTTCAGGTCCACATAGATGGACACATTCTACTTTATTCTCAGTCTGAAGGAGGCAAAGCTCAGAAGCCACCTTGACTCAAGATTATTCACGTAGCTTGAGCTTTATGACTGATAAGGATTGATACTCAGGGCCAAAAATACCGCTTTCCCAACTCTCTGGGCCCAAGACTACCCATGAGCTGGAAAATAGAAAAGAAAGAAGCCAGCAGAGTTGTGTTACTGTCTGCCTCTTGAATAGAAAGAATCCTTGTCTAGGAGAATATCTTGTTACTCACTGAGGCAGTTTGAGTCAGGATGGGACTGAAAAGAGATGACCTCACTTCACTTTGGCTGTTATCTGCAAAGAGACATCTCCATTAAAAGTGAAGGACTCATACAGAACAATCATCTTTCTAAAGGAATAACTTTTCAAAATATTTTACATGCAAAAAGAAAAAACAAACCACAGGATGTTTCAATGGGTTAGGAAGTCTTTTATGTTTGCATTGGATGTGCATCCATGAAGCGGCAGAGTTCCCTCTGAACCACAGTATCACCTACGTGCCTTTCCAGCAGGTCCACAAATACTCTATGAACAGACCAACTGCAGGAAATACTAGGGATGGACAGAACATTATCCAACTCTTTGCTATGCTCAGGATCCTTTCACTATTGCTTTTTGAAAAAAGCTTATACCACATGCCCAATAGTTGCAAAGTGAAGACAATGCATCTTCATCTCTTAACAAGACTGTTCACTATACACACTTGCTAAGAATTGCTAACAATACTTCATGTCTCCCGACCAGGAACTGGCAAGTAGAGGTTGCCCAAGGATAACGTGCCCGTGTGCCTATAGCCACATCTACAAACTTCCAAATGAAAAGTTCTTCCCATCTATTGCCACCATCCCTGTGCCTAAGACAGCTTTATTTCCACAAGAAAACTCAGATTTTGCCTTTTGCCTTGATCTGACGAAAGCTCTGTATCTACCAGAACTATATTCACATATCATGCTAAGTCCCAATGTGGTTGTTTATTTTGGCATAGCAAAGCGTAAAAACTCAGCCACTGCACCAAATAAAACATGGTAAGAGAAACGATGACCCAGCACAATGCATGAACCTAGGGACAGATCTTTATTCTTCTGTTGGCCTTAAGTACCCGAAGATAGCGACGCTTCCTTCTTAGAGTTTTCTCCCTCTGGGAGGAACGAGTGGCTAAGCCACCAGAAATCAGCTGAACCTCCACTTGATGCCAAGCGCTCTTTACGATCAGTGGGCTTCCCATAGCGAAACCGCTCAATATACCTGCCAAAGGAAAGGAAAGTAGTTTGATCAGAAGGCAATCGTCATCGTGGACCTGAAACCAGGACCCTAAGGGGAAAGGGTCGATAGAGAAGCAACTGAGGCCATCATTAAATGTTCGTCTACAAAGCCTAGTCCTCAGCTTCATCTGCCATTTCAACGGTGACTCTTATAACTGGACTCACTTGGCAACAATGGATTCATTGTCTGAGGCAGAATCTGGGAGCTTTGGTGCCTCCAGGGTCTTGGCCTCTGATGACAGCTGTGCTGGAAGATCCTTTTTTCCTTCTGGAGTGAGGGAGGAAGAGCTACGTTCAGTTGAGGGCCAAGACTCATTGAAGGGGCTTGTGGAGTTTGACTCGGGGGGCTTTCCCTCATGGGAGCTGGAGTCAGGCGGTAAATGAGGGTATGAAGTGCTCAATGGTTCTGGCTCCCCAGGAAAGACAGAGCAATTCCTAGGCTGCAAACGAGATGGGCTGAGGACCTAAGAAGTTAAAAAAATAAAGAAGACATGATTCCCCATTGGCACAGAGATCCATCAGAAATCCAGACTTCAGAGATCATAACTTCCTTCCATGAGACTTCAGAGATCACAGATTCCTGTAGATGAAATCTTTAGAAAGGTCAACAATAGTCTTATGCTTTAAGGCATCTGCTTTATCCTTACACTTCTGAAAAGAAGGCTAGATGACTGGCTCAAGAACTTTGCAGCCGAGTTGACTTCAGCCTGTTCTCTCTAATGATTTGGCTATGCCCATCAGCTCTTTGAAAGTCTAACTCCTGCAGGAAGATGGCTAATCTATTTCAGCCTTCAGATCAAAGGGAGAAAAGTCTGCATTCCTAATAGCTAGCTTTCCAATTCTTAACATTCAATTCCACAAGGACAGATCGCCAAAAGGAACAGTCTGCTTTCAGTTCGCTTTCCTTAGAGACCACATGGCACGACTTTATCCTCTTCTCACCGTCTGTTGCTTCTTCTGGCTCAATGGCTGGGCCTGGGAGGGATGATAATGGCTTCGGGAACTGGATGCCTCCAAAAAGGGGCTCCCAAGAGTGGAGAATACAGCTAGACTGTGAGTAAACAAGAAATGTCCATTAGACAAGTGTCTACATAATACCATTAACCACAACCATGGGGGGGCGGGAGGGGAGAAAGAGGAAACCTAACTTTGTGGAATCTAGGAGAAAAAAGAACGGTGTGGACATGATAATATGGACCTTTTGGTGAGATTGAATTACACATTGCTCAGACAGAAATGGTAGAACAGTGGGTGCACAAGACAAACAAAATTTACAGGGTCCACAGTGTTAAAAACACACACATCTAGAAAACCAGAACAACAGGAGAAGGATGTCTCTAAACTTTTCTTCCTAGGATATGTAATTAAATACACTGGGTTTATATATCGCTGTTAAGGTTTCTAAGAGCATTCAAATTTCCCTTTTTAATCCCTAACTTTTGTTTCTTTCTCAGTTAACGGGAAAGACACTTAGCTTCTCCCAAGGAGACCAGACAATATTGCCAAAAATAAATGTGTCAATGGCAGATCACGTCACAGAGTGCCACTCAGTGACAATCTCTGGGAAAGCTGAATAAGTGGATCCAACCGCATCCGTGCCCTGCTTTTCATAGGGTTCTGACAGGATTAGATGGATTGTGGGTTAACTCCAGCATATCTATAGCTGTAGCTGTACTTTACACAGCTCAGGGGAAATGAGCCTGCCAGAATAAAATGACACAATTCAGAGTTGTTTCTGTCCTCAATGCACTGAACAACATGGCATACAAAGAAAGCTTTAGAAATGTCTTTTCCTTGCTGTTTCCAAAATAGATATTTTTAAGAGCAAGAACCTACAAAATTACATTCTTCTGATATACCCAGAGTTCCATTACTTCAATCTGTGTAGGGTAGCTGGATTTACAGAGAAGGCCATATTATAGTATCAATCTTATTTCTTAGATGCAGCCAACTGAACTCATTAAATTTATTCTATTCATCTTTTGCTACAGTATTCCAAGACAAGAAGTAGGTAGCCACTCTTGTACCTAGAGTCCATTGTTTTCCACCAGGTTATTTGCAGAGAGCTGGTTTAAACCATGCTGGAAATGTATTTGCCTCTCTCCTCATGAAAATGTTGTCTAGTTTTCCAAAGCGTATTCTACGAGCAAACAAACAGAAGAGGATCCAGTAAATAATAAATACTTAAGGCATCATACAATTTAATTCTTCTGCCTAGCTTTGGCTTTTGTAGAATTTCAATTTCTCTTCGGTTAGGTTTTGTTAATGATGAAAAAGAAGATGCTTAATGCAAAGATGCAGGCTCTTTTGTTCTGCTAAGGATCATTAACTACAGAGGAAATTACACTTAAAAAAAAAATCTTTCTTTGAGGATGCCAATGATGGCATCGCACTGCTGGTTCGTCCTGCACTTTTACAAGTGTCCCTCTATGGGAACAAGGCTGACCCAAGTCTAGCAGTCTCTCCTGCAGGATTCTTACCATTGTTATAAGGCGGGGGAAAGACAAGGGTTACCCACTACAAAGTTTCTACTTTCAGTGCTCTCTCCAAACCATCATTTTAGCCCCAAGAGTTTCTGCTCAACAATGAATGTTATAAAAAAAAAAAAAACATGCTCATCAGGTCCAACCCCATAATTTAAAGAATACATATGAACAGATTAAAACCTAACCTGAATAAATTGTAAAGCACAGATGAATTCATATATCAAAGGAAGCCTCAACGTGGCTGATTAATTTATGGCTTAGCATAATATGTGAATCTGGCTGTGAGCACTTATTCATCAAACTCTGTTTAAAACACAAAACTTACAAGAGTTGAAATCAGTAAAAGAAAGTCCCAAGACACAAGTCCTTTGATCATTAGAAATGGGGTACAGTGGGGGTGGGAGATTTAACTAAACAGAAACATTCCGTGTAATAATCCTTACAAAGCCTACCTTTAAATTAGGCCAGCACAAATATCCCAAGGCTACAAACTTGCTAAGCAGCAAATGATGTAGCATCCTTGTTCAAATTAAGGACATTTGATAAAGCTTCCTAGGAATCTCAACAATGCCATCCTGAATCACAATACGTATAATTGTGTCTGCTTTGTCTTGCTGCTTACCAATTTGACTATTAGGTCATGACTAAATTCTATTGGAGGGACGCGGTGGCTCAGTGGGTTAGGACGCTGAGCTTGTTGATCAGATGGTCGGCAGTTTGGCGGGTCGAATCCCGAGTGCCACGCTCGTCCCAGCTTCTGCCAACCTAGCAGTTCGAAAGCACGTAAAAATGCAAGTAGAAAAATAGGGACCACTCCGGTGGGAAGGTAACAGCGTTCCGTGCGCCTTTGGCGTCTAGTCATGCCGGCCACATGACCACGGAGACGTCCTCGGACAAGCGCTGGCTCTTCGGCTTTGAAACGGAGATGAGCACTGGCCCCTAGAGTTGGAAACAACTAGCACCCATGTGCGGGGGAACCTTTACCTTTACCTAAATTCTATTGAATTGTTTGTTAATTACTGTGCCATGCTCATTTGTATGCCTTGATGAAAGCAGTTAATAAAATATTATTTGTCATCCACAGCCTGTAGTATAGGTGGCTGTAACTGGAATAAATAGAAAAATAAACCGAAAATCAGCCTTAGAGCCTGGCCCACAGAACCACTGAGAATCGGACACAATTGAACAGAGACCAGCATCAGGGGGTAAAATATATAAGCCATGTTGGAGATATTTTGCTTTCAAACTCCCCCAGCCTTGCAAAATGTTTAATACCCACTCCATAAATACCCACTCCAGAGTGCTATGGAGCTGCACATTCAGCATGCAGTTCAATCACAGATGTCCAGAGACTGATCCACATTTGGAGGAATTTCCTGGTTAGCTCAACCCATACTTGAAATCAATTCCAAAACTATTGGAATCCCAGCTTTTCCATCAGCTGTGTTACCACTCAAACAGTCTTTCCAGATTGTAACTTTCCTGGGCTTCCAAGCAAGGAATTCTTTGCAGCCACCTCTTGGGCAGTTGGGAAGGAAATTTCCATGGTCTATGTCACACACACCCCATAAGCAGTTGCCAAGGCAACAGGTTTTTTGTCCTCCCCCCCCCCATCTCCCGTGAAAGCACCTCATTTACTGACCATACTATAGCCCGGCACAGCGAACAGCATGATGCAACAAACAGCCCAGAATCTTTTGCTCTGGAGAAAAACTGTATGAGTCCTAGTGATCAAAGGTGGCATAGTTCCTACTCTAGCATCCCAATGTGATTTTTCTTAAAACAGCTCCCATGCTGGTTCTAGAAACTGAAAGACAGCAGCTTTTGGCCAAGTAATGCAAGTGCTTTCCTCCTAATATGGCTGAAGAATCATGAGATGAGAGCGGTCTAGAATTAGGAGAGGAAATACAGTATTCCCCACAAGGCTCAGTGGAATAGGTTCTTCTGCTTATTGCAGAAATGAAATCATATTGCAAGAATTCGGATAGCGGCATGCCAGTAGCTAACTGTAGTTCCCAATTACTCATACTCCACACCAACAGCTTCTATGGTCTCAGCATGGAAGAGGGGAATTCCCTAATGAAGCTAGCAGCCACCAGCAGAACCCAGCTCTTTCCTACCAAAACTTTTATGCACCAATTTTTCCAAGACGACTTGTCCCAGCGGTTGACACTTATTGATTACCAAGTTGTTTCTTGCATCTGGCACAGCAGTTCTGTCTACAGCAGCCTGTGATCCTAAGGGTGGGTAGAGTTTGCCCTCAGTTTTGCCCTCATGCTGGGGCCATTCTTGGATCCTTTGGATTGATTTGTACCTCTGAGGCACATCCTGCCTCACACCGTGTCTTGGAGGAAAGGGTAAAAGGGCAGCCCAGCAAATGCCTTTGTTCTCTACATTCTCTCTGCATATTTAGCAGAAGAGAAGCAAGCTTTAAGCTACTTAAATCAAAGAGAATAAAGCTGGAAGGGACCTTAGAGGTCTTCTAGCCCAACTCCCTGCTCAGGCAGGAGAACCTATACCATTCCTGACAAGTAGCTGTCCAGTCTCTTCTTAAAAACCTCCAGTGATGAAGCACCCACAACTTCTGATGGCAAGCTGTTCCACTGGTTAATTGTCCTCACTGTTAGGAAATTTCTCCTTATTCCTTGTTAGATAAAGGCATTGCCCGTTTTCTCCCAACTTAGAGGACAACAGAACACAAATCCTTCTAAGTTCCAGAATATCGTCTCCTATGTAGAAATGCAATAGGATTTTCAATACGTTCTCAGTAGAATTTTTAAAAAATGTGCCAGACGTGTAAATTCAGCAAGATTAACATCCATGCGGATGGTAGAAATTGCACAATCCCCAAGCTACAAACTCCTCCGAGATCACTCTACAAAATACACACATTTTCTTGAATCGTTTCTCCTGTTTAGTACCGGTTCTTGCCACCAGCACTGTCTGGATCAAATACTGATGAATGAACCAGGCACAAGGGCATCTGCACAGTGCACATCAAAGCTGGAGAATAAAAGCAAGCACAATATTAAAACACAGCACGAACGCAGGAATTCCCATGGGCTTTTCAGCGTGAAAAAAGCAGAGCCGATAAGTATGACACGTTCTTCGAAAAACAGGCCGCTGACCTGCCCCTTCAACTCTAGAAGCTTGAATCAGAAAACCAATCATTTGCACAGGCAATACTGGCATTGCCAGTATTGTCTCAGGCTTGATGAGCAAAGGATGGCAGTTCCTTCCCAAACCTATCACTCATCTTGTATTCCTTGAGAGCTGCCTATTATTTTCACCCAACCACCAGAACTATAGGAAAACATGGACCTTGTCATGTGTTGCTAAAGAGTTTGGACCGCCTCGGTGTTTTTATGCTGGGTTTCAAAGTGGTGTCTTTAGGCTGGCAGGTTTAAAGAATTCCTCTGTCGCTTGGCACTCAAAGCAGACTGGCTTTGCATTTTAATATGGTGGCACAAAGAAGAAAAACCCTTCCATCCAGATGGGACTTAAAGTAATAGCTTGTGGTTTCTTTCATGGCACCTGCTCAGGCTAGAACAAGCCTTCTCTTGACACGGTCATCTGTTTTTTGTTTTTTGGCTTCTCCTTTTTGGAGCCAGAAATTCGAATTATCGGCATTTACAGAAAAAGAGAAAAAAAAATCCTTTGGTCTGATTTTTCGTGTGTGATCATTCTAGACAAGCGCTTATAAACACAGCAGTACCTCACACACTATTTAAGCCCATAGCCAAATTCAATACTACATTGGGTGAAATCTAATCTAATCTAGACCAATCTTTTCCTTAATCCTATTTCACCATAGTGATTATTAGATATAGGAAATCTTCCAGGTTAACTATCCTACTGTCACTTTATGCAAGACCTATATAATATCCAACTTGCTTTTTAAAGTTCTCTCTAAAGATCATTGTTCCTCTTCATCAGGCAATTACTTTTTGTGTTCATTTGTCACGGTTACATTAATTGTTTGCAGAGTTAGGGAAGATATACCTCCATAGCTGTCTTATGAGCTGCATTATGAGTATTTAAGTGTTTTAGCCCTTATGTATAAGCACAATTTATGATCACCTCAACAGTAAAACGAATTAAGTTAAAAAATGGGGGAAAGAGGAACAATTATTTTTATAAACATACAAGTATAAAGTCAGTTGCAAAAAAAAAAGTAGTTAAATCAGGATTTAAAAATTTCCTTGACAATTAAATGTGAGTAACACTGAATCTGCTTGCATTTTTCAATTTTATAGACCAAGTTAATGAATCAAGGAGATAATGTTATGCTGCTTTCTTCCACTTGAAAGCCAAATGGTTATTTGGGATGCTTCAAAGACACGCAAGTTGGATTTCCATTTCAATAAACCCAAGAGTTGTTTACAATAGTCCAACATATTCATCCTAGTAAATTAGCATGAATGATGCAGCAGATACCAAAGCATTTATATAGGACATCATATAAAATCTAAATCCACTAGGCTCATTTAAAGCTGCTGTATTGATGAGAGAAAGAGATATTTGTGTATTCCCAGAAATGATGAGAAGGATTGACAAGGGGCGGGGGAGGGAGGCTTAGCTCAGTCATGTAAGGTCTCAAAAGTATATTTGTAAGTTAAATGGTCTGAAAAGAAACACTTCCAATTTACCAGTGCAATACGACTACAGTACTTCCAAGAAGGCTTCAATTAGCAATTTGTACTAAGAACAGAAATATAGCCTCTGAATCTCCACTTCATCAACCTGACCTTTTAAAAGGCCAAATGTCCAGAAAGGTTCAGAATTATTACTTAATGTCCATATGAGAGCTATTTGAATGCAAAAATGGACTACTTTTGCAAAAAGATAAACTTGAAGACAGTTGTCCTATACAGGCTCCTGGGAATATAAACAACTCTGTAATTAGTGCAACAAGATTTCAGAGTATCTGCGAGGGGAGGAAGGCAAAGGGCAAGACATCACATACTGCATGATATTTCAGCCATGATGGGAATGATGTAAATTAATATAATTTATATTATGCATGTAACATCAGCATACCTTCCACTGAACGCCCTGCCCTGTTCAGAGATCATCTCTAGTCCAAGTTAAACTCAAACTGCAACCTGCACTGCTTGTGTGTATAAATATTTCTTACATACAGAAAAGCTAGCAACCATTAGCAAAGGGAACAGAACTAGATTCTTTTGTCACATAACTTAACCTGGGATGTTATGAGGATAAAATTTTAAAAAAATCACCCAATGAAATATTTTTAATCACTGCCATCTCCATGTTATTTATGATTTCTGGATAACTGGGAAAGCTACAAAAAGCTGGACAATTATATTATGCTCAGACGTGTACATGATCTAAATCTACCAAAACAAATGCTACTAAAAAAAATAAGTTAGGAATCCCTCAAAGAAATCATCTTGTTGCAAAATTAATCTATATAGTTCAGAGTCCCTGCTATGAGGAATTCAAAACTTAAAATACAAGAGAACTTTATATGGACATTGTTAAAAGTAATGTCCAGAGTTACCCCAGGGTAAGATGGGTGGTCAATAAATTTTACATTTAAAATAAATTCAACATACCACCATTATGCTAATATTGACCAGTTTTAAAATTCAGAACAAGTTAAAAAAATACTAAACATGCCATAATTTTAAATTCTTCTAATCTTTAAATTCTTCAGGCCAGCAACGGGCTTAATCAAGATTTTGTATTTTCCCTAGACAGACAGGTTTTAGAGTTGGGGTTAGCAAGTCCCAATTTGAGACAACATTGATCAAAAACCCACAAACCCAGTGCTTGGCTTATTTTTATAGCAACTTTATCTACAAAGATTACAGATGAATGTTTTCATCATATTAAAACAAAATACTTATGTCTACAGTTGAAACTTTTACAAGAAGCACAAGAAAGCTGGACTTCACAGACACGTTCATATAGGCCACGGGTCTTCAAACGTGGCCTTTATGACTTGTGGACTTCAATTCCCAGAATTTCTCAGCCAGCATGCCTGGCTGAGGAATTTGGGGAGTTGAAATCCACAAGTCATAAAAGGGCCAAGTTTGAAGACCCCTGATATAGGCTTTGTGGCAAAAAGATGGAAGCTATTGCTGTCTCCATTATGTTTTCCCTACCTCTCCATTTATAGTACTAATATTCCTTGAAGGTTTCTCATCCAAGTACTAGGCAGCTCCAACCCTACTTAGCTTTCAAATATTGTCATTGGCTGCGATACAAAAACCAATAGATCATTCAAGGTATGAAGGAAAGAATTAAGAGGCAAAAAAGAGGTTAATGGCCTAATCTAGCATCATACCTGTGAACACTTAAAGAGGTGTAGATAGCATTTGAAGTATATATATATTAGAGCTGAAGAATAAAGCAGGAACAAGAATCATCAGCTGGAAAGCCAAACAGATATTTCCAAAAAAAGAGTGCAGGTAAAGCAACTACCTAAATCTGTCTGCTGACAGCTGGCTGCAATTACTCATGCTTCACCTGCCTACTGAGCAGTCTCATTGAGGAACATTGTTCCGCTCACTTCTGTAGGCATTTAGATCTGGGACTTGTGACTCCTTCATCTGAATAGGAGATGCCTGTGGTTGATCAGCCTCAGCTGAATCCTGGCTTACTGATCCTGAGGCTAACAGTCAGCTGGAACAACAAACTCAAAGATCAGAGGCAGATTCCGAATGCATATTTCCTGTCCAACCAAGTCCTGAAGCAAGGCTCAGTTCCCTTTAATGGGATTTATTTTCTGGATAAACCTAACCAAATGTAACCTTAAGGAGGCAGGATTATAATGATGATGCTTTTATCCCACCTTTTTTATATGTAATTCAAGATAGCGAACATACCTACAGTCCACTTTGGTCTAGTGCAGGCATGTCCAACGTGCAGCCCACAGGCAGCATGTGGCCCTGGATAGCTAGTAATGCATCCCCACAAGTTTTTTTTTTTTAAAAAAATTAGAATAAGAGTTGGAAGTGACCTTGGAGGTCTTCCAGTGCAACCCCTGCTCAAGCAGGAAACTTTATTAAAAAAATAGTGTGTTATTTATACTAACTATAAATACAGTATATATTCTATATGCAGCCCAAGACAATTCCTCTTCATTCAATGCAGTCCAGGCAAGCAAACAGGTTGGACAATTATGGTCTAGTGGTCAAGGCATCAGGCTAGGAACCCGGAGTCTTGAGTTTGAGTCCCACTTTCTTTCAACCCAACTCCCCAAACAAAGTTGTTGTTGTTGTGTGTGGTGGTGGTGGTGGGGGGAAGTAGGAGGATGAAGCATTAGCCATGCTCTTGGCCTTGAGTGGTTTAAAGGCAGGATAAAAATAAAGACTCCTGCCTCCCATTTTTTTCCACAACAATGGTCGTATTCCCACGACTTTCCTTAACTTGGGGCCTTCCCGAGCGGGACGGCAGTTCCCATCATTCCCAGGCAACCTCACTCATGCCTGCGCTGGATGGGGAGGATAGGAAGTGTCGTCCTTCCTGCCCAGGGAAGGACGGCAGATTCGGTGCAATAATACCGCCGTCGACCCTTCTCGCCCCAGACCCGAATCCCCACCCCCACCCCACGAAGTTCTTCCCGCTCACCACAGGATAAACTTACCGCCTTTACGGTCGCTTAGCAACAGAAAATGAGGCGGTCCCTTGCACGCACAGGATGTCGGGTAAACAGCGCCTCCCTTTTTTCCCCGGCCGCGACAGAGCAGGTTCCAGGACTACAGTTCCCAGAAAGGATTGCGTGCCGTGCGCAGCCTCAAAGGAAGGAGGCCTCTCCTGGCGTACGAACTACAAATCCCGCCATGCTGTGGGCCAGCCTTTTAAAGCTTTGCGCTTACTAACTAAGGAAATACGAGAGTAGATCAAAAGCAATTAAAGTGAATAAAATAGACGCACAAAACCACATGTTTTCAACGGGGCTAAGGAGTCCTGCAAAACTACACGGGTATTCCAGATCCAACCTGTGCATCTTCCTCGGGTATTTTTTTTTTTTTTTAAAGGTGACAAGGAATGAAGTTCAAACGCTACAAAATGTAAAGAGACTGCAAGCGACCGTTGGTCATATTTCTTTGCAAACGTACTATGAATTAGAGCCCTTGTTGACCTTGTGTTGATGTTCTTACCTTGGCACCACCTGGGGGGGGCTAGAAGTAAAACGTGCAAATGAGCAAAATCCAACCGGCGTTCAAGTTTTAATGGAGAAGCTATATCTGGCGTCTTTTGGAAGACTTTCGGTAGAAAAAGCAAAGCTTTTCGAATCGGCAAGCTGCAAGAGAGAGACTGAGAAGAGAGGGACTTCTGCGAATGGAGACAGCGCCTCTTGCGCAAGGATGACGCTCACCTGAGCTACATTGTTTCAGGAAGTTGTCCCTTCCCTGTGTTGTCGGAATGCTGAATCAAAGTTTTGAAGAAGTTGTTCATGCTGTTGGGTCTTAAAAACGCAGCAAGCTCGGTCTGTAGTGGGACTCTGAAGGGTTCGCAATGCTGTAGGACCGACTTGATGATGATAACTTTATTGTCACTTTGAATGTACACCAATCAGCATACATCAAAATGAAATTTCATTGCATACAGCTCTCAAAGGGTCACCGCCTCCGATATATACTCCTTGTTCGGGGCCCGCTCAAATTTCACATTGTCCATTTTAGTCTCTAGGCCGCAGGGGGTCTTCAAACTTGTTCCTTTTATGACTTATGGACTTCAAATCCCAGAATCCCTCAGCCATCATGCCTGGCTGAGGAATTCTGGGAGTTGAAGTCATAAAAGGGATGAGTTTGAAGACCTCTGCTCTAGGGAGTGAACGATGGCAAACAGGACAGATGGGAATGGGGCTCCATTCGCTTGTATTCTGACAACCTTGCCTTCTTTCCTTTTTCTGATCCTGACTCTTCCACCTTTTCCTTAAACAGGCCTTGCTTCTTTTCGCCCCTGGAGCACTTCTGCAAGAGTTTGGTTCAGCGCCATGCTAACAACGCCGGAGAAGGGAAAGAATCTAAGCGGCTGCCCCAAAGAAGAGGGGGGAGGGGGAGGGTGGGTCGACCGATTCTCCCAAGCCCCTGAAGGCAGGAGAAGAAGCAACGGATGGAAACTAATCAAAGAGAGAAGCCACCCAGAACAAAGGAGAAATTTCCTGACAGTGAGAACAATTAACCAGTGGAACGACTCGCCTCCAGAAGTTGTGGGTGCTCCAACACTGGAGCTTTTTAAGAAGACATTGGACAACCGTTTGTTTGAAACGTTTATAGCAGGGGTCTTCAAACTTAGCCCTTTTATGACTTGTGGACTTCAACTCCCAGAATTCCTCAGCCAGGCATGCTGACTGAGGAATTCTGGGAGTTGAAGTCCACAAGTCATAAAATGGCCCAGTTTGAAGACCCCTGGTTTATAGGGTCTCCTGCTTGCACTAGAAGGCCCTGCAAGGTGCCTTCCGACTCTACTATTCTTTTAAGGCGACAAGAAAAAACAATAGTAGTTCTTTATGGCTCACATGAGCGCCATCCTTGCACAAGAGGCGCTGTTTCTATTCGCAAAGGAGGGGGAGGGCGGGGAAGGCGGAAAAACAGCCTCAGTCACTGGGTGGAATCGCCCTGCCTACGATTCCCAGCATGCAATGCACCAGAGGCGGTTTTTCTGCATTCGTGCGAACGGGCAAAGAGATCCAGAAAAGGCAGATTTTCGTTGGAGGAGTCCGGAGTGGCGCGCCGTCGGGGTGCAAAGCTAGGAAAGGAAGGAAGCCAGCCGAGACCCGACAGCAAAACAACAGCGATCCCCCCCACGCCGCCAAGGATTTACGTTTCATCTGATCCTTTTTTGGGTGGGGGGGCTGGAATCGCTCCTTTCCACCGAAAGTAAGAGGAAGCACAGCGATGCGGGGAGGGGGGGGTCTTCTCTTGGCTGCGGGATCGGGCAGAACGGAGATCGGGGTTTGCTATAGAGGTGCAGCCGATCCGCCGGGAATTCGCTTTCGGCGCTGCTTAACCCGAGCGGCGAAGAAGCGGTTCCCCCAAAGTGGGGGGGGAAATGTTGGGAGGGGGAAGGACTGACCGGGATGCAAGCTGCAGAGTTAATACGAGCTCAAGTCAATTGTATCTGCGCCCAGAGTTTTTAAGTCCTCACCGGCTTGGCTTTACAGAACCCGTAGCCTAACCCCATGCACAGACCCCTAATGCAAAAAACCCAGAAGGTGGATATATGGAGATGGCCCGATTCAGACAACAGGCTTAAGGCAGGGAGGGCTGGAGTTCCTAAAACAATCCGAAGCTCGCTCACACACACGCACCCCCGATGCCCTTTGAACCTTTTCTCACGTGTGTCGTGCAAACCTGCCTCGCGTGACTTTAGAGCGGAGCTGCCTTTAAGAGTCCTAACTTTAAGAAAAGGGAAAAAAAAATACTTGCAACGTTCTCTGCTTTAACGTTTCCTCTGCCCCCCCCCCCTTTTTTTTTTTTGGCAACGAGAGTTTTTTGGTACTTTAAGGAACCTGCTCCCACTGCTGACCTTCTCCAAGTGAATTGGATGAAAAGGCTCCATCCTTGTTGAGGCATCGCGATGAGGGGCTTGTAATCAACACATTTAGTGGGGTGGCTTCTGTCATTTCTTGAATCCAGTAGATTTAACTTTCTGAACTATTTTTTGTCATATGTGTCAGCCCTTCAAGGTAAATCAGACCAGCAAACTAATTTTACAGGAAGACTAGAACTATATAGTATTGTATTGACATAGGTTTGAATAACCTTGCAAGTCTGATTGTGCTTTTCCTTACCTTTCTCTTATATGGCAGTCCTTAGCCTTTTTCAGATGCGTGGACTTCCACTCCCAGAATATCTCATTCAGCCTTTCCACACTGGCTGGGGAATTCTGGGAATTGAAGTCCACGCATCTGACAATTGCTGAGGTTGAGACAGACTTTTATAAGATGTACAGGTCATCCTCAACTTACAAGCATTCATTTAGAGACCATTTGAAGTTAGAACACCAC
Source organism: Daboia siamensis (assembly GCA_024449315.1). Lineage (NCBI taxonomy): Eukaryota > Metazoa > Chordata > Lepidosauria > Squamata > Viperidae > Daboia > Daboia siamensis. The sequence goes on from JAKJMR010000385.1 coordinate 1,027,358, forward strand.
TGGAAAAAGGGGCTTATGACCATTTTTCACACTTATGACCGTTACAGCAACCCTGTGGTCACGTGATCAAAATTTGGGTGCTTGGTAACTGTCCAGGGGACTTGTGATACACATTTTGGTGATCTGGCTTCAGACAAGCAAAGCCAAAGGGGAAGCCAGATCCGCTTAATGATCACGTGATTCACTTAAACCATTGCAGTAATTTGCTTAATAACTGTGGCTAAAAGGTTGGAAAATTGGGCAAAACTCATTTAATAACTGGAAACTTTGATCTCAAATATAGTTATAAGTCAAAGACGACCTGTAATAACAGAATCTTGAAAACTGGTCCTTTGTTTGTTCCTTCTTCTATTAGGCAAAATCAAGGTGGAGTTGAGTTTCTTTGTCTTTCTTCCCTTAATTTTTGGACTCTGTCTTCTTTTGTGCCTGCGCCATGCCTTTCCCCAAAGTCAGGTCTGAACTCCTTGGCAAAACGTGAATTTGAAATCCATCCCCCTCCCTCTTTTACTCCTGCAGGAAATCGATTCTCAACAAACATGTTACATACCAAAGTCAAAACAGAAAAACCAGGTAAGGTGCCTCAGGAATGTTCTGCTATAAAAATTCAAAGCTTTGAATTTTATCCAGCATCTTCTCTCCCATTCCCATCCTTCAGCTTTGATTGCATTTATTTAGCTTTTTAAGACAGTAATCCACAGACCTTTGGGGGTTTTCTAGACCTGAAAAAAACAACCAAGCAACTTCATTGTTAACCTAAAAAAAAAAAACGAGATACATCATAAATTCCTCTCTGCTGTATGCTGGAGTAACAATCTCTTGTCATCCTCAGATCTTGAGACCGCCAATGCCCGAAACCGTCTTGATGCCGTCCTACAGTGTCTGCTGGAAAAAACTGATATTGATAGGTAAGAATCAGCAAGTCAGTTCTGACCACCGAGAAGGAATCTGAAATTTTCTGTTGATATTTGAAAGGTATTAAAAGCAGCTGAATGGACCATTTTTGCTTTTTATTAACATTTCCTAAATTATCATTTGTAAGATGTATCAGGATTATAACATCCAGAACTCCTCACCAATATGGCCAAAGTCCCAGCACATCTGACCAGTTAGGGTAGAATATCCCAAACAGCAGAAACCAAAAGGTGCCAAAAAGAGAGATGTCAACTAAAATAGTTTCAGCATATTAGTTCATTTTCTGAAACAACTCCTGATTGGTTGAACCCATGGATATTACTATGGATATTACTAGATATTAACACTAGAGGTAGTCCTCAACATACGACCATAATGGAACTTGCCCATTGCCATTGTAAAATGGGTCGGTCACAATTTTTGAACCTTTCTGCGTGGTTGTAAAGTGAGTGCCGTGGTTGTTAAGTGAACCAATGATTTGTTATGGGCACAGTTTTGCCCAAACATAGAAGTGCCGATTTTCAGCAAAATTGTTATTGAAATGGGGCCCTGTGATTGTAGGACACTGGAAGTGGTCATAAGTCCAGCCATGTTGCTGAGCGCCCAAATTTTGACCATGTGACTGTGGAGAAAGCCGTTTGAACTTCGAATCCAGGTTGTAAGTCTCCTTTATTGAGTTGGTCATTACTTGGAAGAGTTGCTAGGTGACCAGTCGTAAGTTGAGGAATACCTGTATAATACTGGCTATCACTACACCCACTATCCGTAGGAAGCATGGCCAATGATGAGCTATTTTGGAAGCTGTAATAGTGTGACGATGGGTGTGCCGTGGGTTTCCTATCCCAGGCTAGAGATTCTTACTATATTAACTATCGTTACTTAAAATATATGTACCCAGACAATATTCTGTTTGTTAAATATTGAAAATGTCACTGGAGGATAACCCCAATGTTGACCCCAACCCTAGCCTAAATAAAATAAATAAAATAAAATAAACCCTAATCCTAATTCCGATCCTATTTTATCCCTAACCCTATAAAATCTAATAAAAATTCTTTTTTAAAAAAAAAGATTCTTGCGAATCTCTTCCTATTCTACCAGCTTGTCAATCTCTCATTTCTCGTGAGACTGAAGTGGTTGTGAGGAAGAACCTTCAAGGGAGAATTCATGTTTTGGACAAAATCTGATTACGTTTTCCTTCTTTTCTTTTCCTGACTCATTATCAGGGAACAAATGGAAGAGGACCCTGGGAAGACATCATCGGATATACTCAGCAAGTAAGGAGCAAGTATACATTCAGCTCTCTCCTTTATCTTTGCACGTTGACCTGTCTCAAGCCATTAGCTGAATTCAGGCAAAGAAAGCATTTCTTTTAGAGAGGTTCACCATGTTCAATGGACAATCAGGCCTTGAAATAATTGGCTTATGTTTCCTACAGCATCTCTAAAATCCTTTGCTTTGCTCTTCTTTCAGGAGTATCTGAGAGGAATTTGAGAAATGGGTCCAAAATCTTTTATCTTCCCCAAGCAACCTCCAACTTTTAGAATATCATGTGCAACAACCAGAAATATATCTATCTAGTTATCCTTCTTTCTGCTTGCTTGCTTGCTTGCTTGCTTGCTTGCTTTTGAAGCTTTTTCAAAACCATGCATTAGAAATTATTTACAATATTTTAAAGAATATAACATGCATTACTACCAAATTTCAAGGAGGAGGTTTTACTAATGGTCTGGGACAGCAGACCCCAAAGAGGTGAGGGATTTTTATCCTTCCAGCTGGACTACATCTCCCAGCATTCACTGTTGGCCATGCTGGCTATGACTTCTGGGAATCGTAGTCCAGCAATATCTGGAGGCTACCGCTTCCCATTCCTTCTCCAGCCTATAGATTTGCTAATCTTCCTGAGACCAACTTCCTAGAAAAGCAATTTTCTTTCTGGTGGGGCTGTTGCCTACTAGGTATTTCCTAACTTCTTTTGCTTTGCGGTTGCAGGGACCCTTCTCCTATTGCTACAGGAAAGAGGTATGGTTCTTAGCCCTGCTCTTCTTGCCTATTGATGACCATTGAGTGGGAGAGTAGAAAGTTTCCTTACTGAGCTCCTCTGAAGATGTAAAGAAAAATCATGCAAGCATCTGGCACAGAATTCTGCAGCCTGGTTCACATGTAATTGTGTTGAATGTCCTTAGGGTCTGGTTCTCATGTTGTTTCCAGTGCTGTGTGTGAACGTGGCCTGCAGGTTTCGTTTTGGAATTCCTCCCTGGCAGTTCTCGCAGTCAAAGAGACAAGCCGAAGGAGTGGCTTGTTTCTTCAGTTGTGGGAATGAGTGCAGCCAATGCATTCTGCTCACTTCCTTGCACAGCAATTGGAATTCAGGTCTGGAGCTCTCTGGTTTTTGTTTTTCTTGAGAACAGAGTTCTCAAAAGCAACAGCCTCTCTTAATTTCATGGTGCCTTCAGCTGCAACTGACTGGAGACACTGCAATACGCTGTATTTTCTTACCATCTTCTCCCTTGACTTTTTAAGTTTTGCTCCTTGCAGCCCAGAAATACTTGGGGCGGTCTAGAAATGCTGTTCATCAATAAACAAACCAACAAATGACTTGTTGCGGATTTTAAAAAACTGATCGCAAAGTGATTCTTCTCAACAGGAATGGAGAACAGTTTAGATGCTCAGTAGCCCGTTTCCTGTGCCCTTTAGGTTGATTTGAGTTAATTCATAATGTAGAAGTTTCATACCAGACATGTCAAACTGGTGACGTCACGGGACTATTTTGTGATTGCCGCCAATGGGGTGGGTGCGGCTTCCACGTGATACGTCCAGCCCGCGGGCCAGCAGTTTGACACCCCTGTTTTATATACTACATGAAGTAATAAATAGGCTGAGGCCAAATAGGCCCAAGGCCTATTGCAGGGGTCTTCAAACTTGGCCCTTTTATGACTTGTGGACTTCAACTCCCAGAATTCCTCAGCCAGCTGGCTGAGGAATTCTGGGAGTTGAA
>JAKJMR010000385.1:1031667-1054563 GCA_024449315.1 Daboia siamensis
AGCAGAGTAAGTGAAAACACCAGCACTGCCTTAGTGACCTGAGAGCCAAGTCAGTGATATTGGGGAGACTTAAACTGCTGGCCTTAGGGATGCAAAGCTTATGTTTTGCCGCAGAGTTATGACTCCTCTACTGCATTCCTTTTTCCCTATCCCAGCCCACCTTATGTTTCTGAATCCCCAATTCCTAAGTCTTTCTGACAGAGATGGCCTCTAGATATTGCTGGATTTTCACAGGCTATGGCCAATAGAGAGGAATTCTGGGAGCTGTAGTTCAGCAATATTTGAAGAGACACCAGTTTCTCAATCCTGAATTAGGGAAAAGGCCTGTTTTCTTACTAAGATGAGGGTACTTCTCTTCCTTTGTAACTTGAATCAGTTGGCCTGGAGGAGACAAAATAATGGAAGCTTAAGTATCTTTTAGAAGGGACGCGGTGGCTCAGTGGGTTAGGACGCTGAGCTTGTCGATCAGAAGGTCGGCAGTTTGGCAGGTCGAGTGCCGCGGAGAAGAGTGAGCACCTGTTACTCGTCCCAGATTCTGCCAACCTAGCAGTTCAAAAGCAAGTAAAAATGCAGGTAGAAAAATAGGGACCACTATGGTGGGAAGGTAACAGCGTTCCATGCACCTTTGGCGTCTAGTCATGCCGACTACGGAGACGTGCTCGGACAAGCGCTGGCTCTTTGGCTTTGAAATGGAAATGAGCACCAGCCCCTAGAGTTGGAAACGACTAGCACACATGTGCGGGGGAACCTTTACCTTTTAAGTATCTTTTCCTCTTCCATCTCCTTTCTTGTGGAAATAATTTGTTAAAGGTTAAGGTGCCCATGGATGGAACTGCATCTGTGGAGTTCTTGGCAGCATTACAGAAATGGTTTGCAAGGGCCTTTAATCTCCCAGTCTAACCTAGGTGGTCTTCCATATAGGCGCTAACAACAACTGAGTTTGCTACTTGATGAGGTTTGCTTAAGGTAGGTGAAATGGGCTATTTGGAGGGCACGTCTTGCATTTGGCCCAAAGAACTGTGGAGAGAACAAATTCAAATTGTGAGTTTGTTGTCTGGGATTCTTGGGGAGTGTTTTAAAGAGCAAAATTGATGGCCATGTAGAGAAGCACAGAGGTGACCTTGGAGAAGGAATGCAGCAGCTGGCAAAACTCCAAGTGACCTTATCTTGATTCTCTTTGGTCTAAGAGAGAACAAAGGGAAAATGCCGCCTGGTTTTCAAGCCTCTGTTACGATATAGCCTATGTCCATAAAGTAGAATTCCAGTTTGTCTTATGGAGTCTTTTCTTATCCTGGCCTATCTCAAAGGGCTGACAGAGAGGTTTAAGGCACAGCATTTACTCCTTAAAACACCACAGACCAATCCATTTTTCCTCTGAGGAGGGGAAGCTTCAGAGGCAAAATGTCTAGTCTTAAACACTTAAGGTAAAGGTAAAGGTTCCCCCGCACATGCGTGCTAGTCGTTTCCAACTCTAGGGGCCGGTGCTCATCTCCGTTTCAAAGCCAAAAAGCCAGCGTTTGTCCGAGGACGTCTCCGTGGTCATGTGGCCGGCATGACTAGACGCCAAAGGCGCACGGAACGCTGTTACCTTCCCACCGGAGCGGTCCCTATTTTTCTACTTGCATTTTTATGTGCTTTCGAACTGCTAGGTTGGCAGAAGCTGGGACGAGTAACAGGCGCTCACTCTGTTACGCGGCACTCGGGATTCGACCCTTACTTCCCCATTAAATCTCTCCAAAGTTTTTCTAAACAAACAAAAATTGTTGGCTCCTCCTTCTATATTGTGGAAAGAAGGGGGGTGGGGAGGAAGAAAGACATCACCCAGCTCTGATTTAAGATCTCTCTCTTAATTTTTAATGCATCTTTATCCTTGCAGACACTTACATCATCAAGCTGTTTGATCGAAGTGTAGACCTGGCTCAATTTTCTGAGAGCACCCCACTTTACCCCATCTGCCGAGCTTGGATGCGGAATAGTCCCATGGTGCGGGAACAGGAGCGGTCTCCCAGCCCACGTCTGCCTACCCTACTTGAAGATGAAGAGGTACAGAACAGGATTCCCCAATCCTGCTTCTAGTGGGAAAAGGCTTATCACCAGTAAAACAATAGCTGAGTTCACCACTTTCCGCCAAGTTTTCTCGGGGGACTTAAAATCTGTTGCACACCTCTCTCTCCTTAACTCACACAGTTGAGGTCAGACCAGTAAATATGTGATCCAAATGAAATCTGGATCTGATCCGGGGTTTTCATGCACACGTTACATCCTTCTTTACCAATGTGGCATCTTGTATAGGTAGCCCTTGTTTAGTGACCATCTGCAGTTATGACAGTGATGAAAAAGTAACTTTGCAACCAACAATTGCATTTACAACCTGAGGTCTGTAAAGCAAAGGAAAGCTGAAGCAAGATCATAAGCACTGTTGTGGTTTTAACTTAGCACTTGCTTAATGACTCGAGTTGTTGGTCCCAATTGATGTTGCTAAATGAGGACTACCTTTAAGTTCATTAAGCTTATAGCTTCCAGAGTTCCCAGCCTGTGGAATACTGAGCCAATGTGGATTGAGCAAAACCTAGCATTCTTCCAGTGAAACAAGGCTCAGATCCAGATCTATTTTACATTCTCCTCTGTCTAAAATGGAAAAATCAGGCTTTTCAAGATGGGCAGGCTTGTCCTAGATTCTGAAGACTGGTTCAACCAAATGTCCAAATGCAAACCTCAAAGATGATAGATGTCCCAAAGCCACATCCCCACCAACTTGATTGTTAACTGTTCTGGCTGATAGTGCAACTCATTGCCCTTTTTAGACCCACAGCATCTTTTTTGTCCCTATCAGGATGTTTATACACCTGGATAAGGGCTGCAGGCGTTTCAATTTAGAATGGGTTGTTCAAACTTTGCCAACTATTTTGACTATTCCAGAAGTTTTTTGAGTTTGAAACATGTGTATGTTTACGCTTTAGGCTTAGAGCACTTCTGAAGCAGTCACTACAGCACCAGCATTTCTAGGTTGGCCTCAGAGAGCTGGGCCAAGTCTATACTTTCAAATTTAGAAGAGAGAATTTCATGCAATAACACAACTTGATATACTATATTTCAAGAACAAGTCTACTGATTAAGTCTACAAAAGTTGAATCCATTTTTTTTTGTTGTTGTTCTCAACTCATCTTTCTATCCTCTCTCTTAAACTCTATGATTCCAGGGTGTTGAAGTCTTAAATGGGAAGATCCAGGATGTCTACAAACTGCCACCACCTATCCCTTGCCAGACAAATCCTGCAGGGGAACCAGTTAACCTGCGTATCCCATTCCCACCAGCATCTGAAGAGGAAACAGAAGTAGCTGCTGAAACGGTCAGACCATCACGCTGATTAAGGATGGGGGGCGGGAGGGGGCGGTTGAGAATAAATAGGTAGGATGATAAAATAGCAAATGACAGATATTTTAGTGACCTTTTTCTCATCTGAATCCCCTCTTATTATTAGCAAGATACAGGGCAGAAAGCAACAGGATATTACTCTTTAAGAGAACACTAGCATTTTAAATTTGAAATGTATTTTTAATTCTGTGGCTGGATTCACTCAACATGCCAAAGCCTAAATCAAAGCTAAAAAAAAAAAAAGCATAGTTGCTAAATAACATACTATTTGTATTTAACTGCTAAATTATCTCCCTTTTTCTGGGTTGCCCCAAGGCATTGAGCCATAAACTAAACAGCTTGGATTCACGCAATGCAGTACATTACGCATGTATGCACACACAATATCAGAATAGCAATCCCACCAATCAAGCCACTACATTTTCAACTGATTTGATTGTGTGGTGTGGGTAGAGTAGGCTTTTGTGCCAAGCTGTCAGAGAAGATGATTATTTTAGAATACTTTACTCATTTCAAGTGAGGAAAGGGTACTTATAAGAAGTTTTAATTTAAAAGAATGGGGAAATGGAGAACAGGAAGTTGAATGAGTCAGAACAATGTAAGTATGAACTTAAAAATGCAGCTAAAAACTGAAGATGTGCAACCAACTAAATCAACCTAATTAAATTAACTGGAAAGGAATTTAGGATTGCAAGTTTCACAGACAGATAAGTTTCCAATAAATCTAGCCAATGTATCTGATGCTCTTGTTGTTAAATTGAAGATGCTTGCTAGGACATTCATACGGTATCTTAGCCCCATAGCAAATAAGGGATCTTGCCTATTTTTTCCTCTCCCATAAACCCTCCTAGACTTCTGAATCAGTCCCTTCAATGTCCACCCTCATCTACAAGAACATGGACAGATGGAAGAAGATCCGACAAAGGTAGGGCTTGTGTAACAGAAAGCCAAAATGTGGGCCAGTTATTGGTCCCATGCTAGAATGTCTGTGTAGTGGGAAACAATTTGTGGAAAGGATAGCGCAAAAATCCATGTGCGATGGTTGGCTTGTGGCTTGTTTCCAGGTGGAAAGAAGCTTCGCAGAAGAACCAATTGCGCTATGCGGAGAGCATGAAGATCCTTAAGGAGATGTATGAACGGCAATGAGGAGTGAGGGGCTCTGGTCTTCCTGGAATCTCTTGTCTTCTGGGCTAACGGGACTGCTTCTGAGTTGGTCTATCAATAAATGCAGCTTTTGTTTGCAGTATGTGAGCTTGTAGATTTTGTGAGGCTTGACTTCACAAGAAGACATATCAAGACCCCTATAAATGTATGCATTGTGCATGCCACTATGCATGCCTTTACCAACTTAGTTATCCACAATTAGCTTAGCTGTGCCCGTGGTTCACACAACAGACTCAACCATAAGTTAATGACACTGGCTAGATTCCTGCTGCCACAAGCTGACCCACCAGACCTCAGCCAGTATATTGTGCAAACACAACTCACATGGTTAGTTAATGATTCAGTGAGTAGAAAATTTAGTTATTTGGGCTAGCCATAGGGAAATATATTATGCAGACATGGTCATAGTTGGCTACTTCTGAACAACCATGTAGCTTGGACCTCACCCAATACAGTTTCAACTTCAATATTGGCATCCTTGAAGAAGTAAGGGTTTCTCAAGGGAACGGTCTATGTATGACATCCGTGCTTTTTCTCTCCTTCCCTGCAGAGGTTTCAGTGTAAAAAATCAATCTTGTAAATTACCACGTATTATAATAAATTATCCATGTAAATTAGCTTGGGATTGGAACACATTAATTAATCAGCTGATGCATAGCAGCTGCTGACTCCACTGTATAGTGAAAAGATTTTTTAGGACCTACCTAGATTGCCAAAATATGAACTGAGATCGCATTTGTAGATAAAGTGCTCCCATATTAGGAACAGTTAGAACTCATTACCAAGCCTAATGTTTCCCACAATGCATCTTGATGATGTGCTTTTTGTAGTGTTATTCTTAAAGGAGAAAGTAAAGGAGATGAAGGCTAAATTAGTTGACTACAGGCAGTCCTTGACTTGCAACTGTTTAGCAACTGAAGTTACAATGGCACTGAAAGAAGTGACTTACAGCCGTTTCTCATGCCTAAAACTGTCACAAAATTCCCATGGTCATATATATAATCAAAGTCTGGACACTTGGCAACTAGCATGCGTTTAACATGACTGCAGCATTCTGGGCTCATATGATCATTATTTCCATTGGCTTCCGACAAGGAGAAGCCATATTTGCATAACGACTGCATAATTCTCTTAACTGCAGTGATTTGCTTAACAATCATGGCAAAAGTAGTTAAAGTTGTTTTGGTCGCCACAATGTAAAAAAGATGTTGAGACTCTAGAAAGAGTACAGAGAAGAGCAACAAAGATGATTAGAGGACGGGAGGCTAAAACATATAAGGAATGGTTGCTGGAATTGGGTATGTCTAGTTTAATGAAGAAAAGGATGAGGGAGTGACATGATAGCAGTGTTCCAATATCTCAGGGGCTGCCCCAAAGAAGAAGGAGTCAAGCTATTCTCCAAAGTACTTAAGGCAGGACAAGAAGCAACAGATGGAAACTAACCAAAGAGAGAAGCAACCTAGAACTAAGGAGAAATTTCCTGACAGTGAGAACAATTAATCAGTGGAACAACCTGCCTCCAGAAGTGGTGGATGCTCCCAACACTGGAAGTTTTTAAGAAGAGACTGGACAGCCATTTGTCTGAAATGGCAGGGTTTCCTGCCTGAGCAGGGGGCTGGACTAGATGACCTCCAAGGTCCCTTCCAATATTATCATTAAAGTTGTAAAATTGGGTGTGACTCACTTAACAGCTGCCTTGCTTAGCAACAGAAATTCTGGTCCCAATTTTGATCATAAATCCAGGACTACATGTACTCTGGCCTTACTGAGAAGGGAAACAGGCCCACTTCTTCTAACTATTTTGCCTTATCTGGGTTAAATTCACCTATTATAAACTATCTGGATTCACACATGATAAGCCACCCTGTGTTTAGAGTGCATAAGAGCCAAGGAGGCAACTTGACTTAGGTCTATCTATAGCCTATTACGCAAACATGTATTTCTCTATCTTCCTCCACAAAGCTCATGATAGGTTCCAGAGAGCACTCTCAACTTACTCTTTGCAACTGGGCTGACAGCCAAGGATCATTGTGACTCGGCAAATATTGCAGATTGTTTGGGGTTTTTTAACTCACATGCAAAGATATACAATGCTCCAGCACCCAACACCAATTCTTTGAGGCCTCCTAGGTAGACAGATTTTTCTAGCCACTCAGAGATGCATTTCAGGAGGAGAAACGTTGATAAAATGGCATATTCTTCAACTCTTAGGAGCAGCCTGATTTCAGATGACTGTGCAGCTGGTACATCAATCATGCATACATGACTCAGTTGTTCCCTAAAGTACAAGGTGGAAAGCCAACATCTAAAAATCCTTCCCTGACATCAGCTTTCAATTGTGGCTGCATCTGAATGTTCTCTTCTGCTATGGTTGAACTACTAATAAATCATACCGGTAATAGCAAATCATAGGTGGAGAAGCTATAAAACATGGTTTACAATCTCAGTGCAGTAATGTTAAAAATATGGCTTGATGTGTTGCATGAATTTGGAGACCGTAAGGCTGAAAAGGGAGATTTTGGTTGTGTTTGATCCTTACGCTAAACAGTTGTGTTCACTTAACAATGCCTGGTTACAAACTTAATACTGGCCTGATTTATACAACAGATCAAGACAAGGCAGGCTTGGGAAGTCTCCCACCATGCTGAATCCTAAACCACCTGACCAGATTATAACCAAGGAACCCCAACATATGATCCCTTCCTTCATTGTGGAGTTCATTACCCATTTTTCTACACTTCCTTTTTCAACTTATGCAAAGGGCTTTCATTTGCCATTTGCTAAGTGTTTGAAATCCTTAATTTCAAAAAGCCACCTAGTCTTTTCAAAGCAGCATTTAAATGTTTAAGAAGTAATTTGGGCAAAGGTTTCATTTAAGATGTTATAGCTAGCTATAACTAGAATCTAGAAGAACCTAGAATCTGTAGAAGAATCTAGATCAGGGGTGTCCAACCTTGGCAGGCTGGCTGGGGAATTCTGGGAGTTGAAATCCACAAGTCTTAATGTTGCCAAGGTTATAGACACCCTGATCTAGAAATTCACTTTAAAATCTATAGATAAATATGTAGAGCAGCGTTCTGCCTATACAGCAAAAGCCAAATAGGGAAAGTTGTAATCACATTTAGAACAAAACAAAATATAAAGAGGGCAGTCTGGCCAACTCCCAGATAAACAATATGCCAAATTGCATGTTATTTTTTTTTTTTTTTTTGGCAAAAGGCAGGCACCAGCCCAACACTTGCCCCAGAACTGTATCTTGAAAATATGTGCTTTCACTATTGGCTAAATTTTTAACTTTGGTAGCTTTCCATTGGACTTGCCACACCTAATTTGTCTTGCATCAAAGCCATCTCCTTTACAATCCATTCAGAAAAGAATGCAATTGAAAACCATCTCTATTCCTAATTATGGGTGGAGATCAGCTTTTTGGATTTGCTCATTAAACTTAATGTAGACAAGTACCAACACAGTCAAGAAATAATTCCTTTCATGGGCATTGTGTACCTGGTTGTATGATTTGCATCCACCTGGCTCCAAGTTTCTTCTTGGCACAATTCAAAAGTTTTTTATTCTCTACTTCATTAACAAAAAGCATTTTCTTTTCCTTTCAACATGGGAGCTAGGAATTATCGTCTATAAAGGAAGGTTGTTGATTTACACCTATCTCACTCCCTGCCCCTGCCCCCTTTCTGCAGAAAACCCCATAACCTATTCCTTCTCCTTAATTTCAACAGCGGGGGAACCTTTTATGTGAAGTCCTAGTTTATCATCCACAGGATTTGTTTTGCCCAATTGTACCCATTAATTATAGGGACGCGGTGGCTCAGTGGGTTAAGACGCTGAGCTTGTCGATCAGAAGGTCGGCAGTTTGGCAGATCGAATCCTGAGTGCCGCGTAACAGAGTGAGCGTCTGTTACTCGTCCCAGCTTCTGCCAACCTAGCAGTTCGAAAGCACGTAAAAATGCAAGTAAAAAATAGGGACCACTACGGTGGGAAGGTAACAGCGTTCCATGCGCCTTTGGCGTCTAGTCATGCCGGCCACTTGACCACGGAGACGTCCTCGAACAAGCGCTGGCTCTTCGGCTTTGAAACGGAGATGAGCACCGGCCTCTAGAGTTGGAAACGACTAGCACGCATGTGCAGGGGAAACTTTACCTTTACCCATTAACTGGAATAAAGTGATCCGTTTTCACAAAGCAGATTTCACTCTCCCCAACTTTGCAGCATGGGCATGACAACTGAAAATGCAAATGATATGCAAGCTCTTTTAATAAAAAGTCAAGGAGCATATATAAAAAAGGGTTGAGATTAAATATCAAGACCAAGCTAATGAGAACAGTGTATCAACCAGCCTTAATTATTGAAATAGCTGGTAGCCCCGACACCAACTTGATGGAATATCAACAATCCATCAAGCTGGGCAGGTCAAGCATTACTATTTCTATGTGCTGCTTATATTCAACATCCTTTCACTGATAACAGGCAATCATTATTTAGCAGAGAAATTGTGAAATGAAATGTGTGTGATAATTTATTCTGTAATTATACTCAGGTTAGACACTCGAGTAGCAAGGAGAATGACAAGAGTCTAAAAACAAGCTTCTCCCAAAACTGTTAATTTTATTCAACTTTAACAGATCCACCTGTTTCATCCAGTCAATAATAGTTGCATTGCAATGTAGCATTTAAAAATGTGTTTCTGCTGTAGAATGGGTACCATAATAATAATAATAATAAAAAACAGGTTACCAGATCAGTTTCTCTACTTTTCAAAAGCTAAGCAATGGTCAAGGCTTGGAAAGTGCTTTGGTGAGAGAACACAAGGAAATCTCTGGGTTATATGGTAGACTGGAAGTTGGGGAAGGGGGGGGGATCAAACCAGAAGACACACTACTTCCAGGGCTTTCCAAACTTGGCAACTTTTAAGACTTCTGGACTTCAACTTGAGTCCACAAGTCTTAAATCTGCCAAGTTTGGAGACCCCGCTGTAATCCATAATGTTTCTCTTTGCTGTGCACACGTCCCTGAAATGAACTATTTAAGCTCAGGAGACTCTTACTAGTAATTAGATTTGATCCATATAAACTGCATAGCAACTTGGTTAATTTCTCGTGCCACCTTGCAGTCCAAGCACAGCTAATTTAGTGCAGGGACACCTCATTGCATAGCTCAAATTCTAGCAGCAAGTAGCGAACCTTCCCGGCCTTTTTGAAAAGCCTACTTTCTCTGTAATATCCCACACAGTTCTAGAACATCAAATATTCATCTTTCCAACCACATTCACACCCTACAGCAACTTCAAGCTGCATGGGCAATTGCGCTCCATTCCATTCCCCTAAAGATAGGATAATAGCTTCAGGTTTATTGGCAAGTATCCCTCAGGCAACGTTTGGCTCTTAAGCAAAAAGCACTTTATTGCAAATGGGTATTTATACAAGGAAGTCATTTCAACATGAAGAGTGGTACAGAGTAAGCCTGCAAAGGAAGAAAGATGGTTCTAGTCGGAAGAAGAAAATGGCATTCTTCTCCGGTAGGTGGACTGAAATTTTACGACAACGGTCTCTTTGCTGTCAGCATCCCAGCAGCACTTAGCAAGGTAGGAAAGGAACGTCACTTCCTTAAAGGCTGAAGAGTGAACAACCTTGTACCTACAAGCAAGGGGAGTCCAAGCTCACAATGCTGATATCTAATAGGGGGGAAACATATGAAAAATTCTGGGCCAGGCTGCTTCTCTCTTTATTTTCCAGTGACAGCTGGCTTCTCTTGACGAGTGATGGGAATGCTCCGTTCCAATGCAGGGGTTTTAGTGGGGGCAGTGATGGAGAGCACCCCCTCTGGAGACAAAGCGGAGGTGATAGCTCCTGGATCGACCCCCTTGGGGATCATGTAGCGACGGTGGAACTCACGGGAGATGTAGCCGTGTTCGTCCTGTAAGAACAGAGCAACACAAGACAAATGAAAGGTGAAACGGAAGAGATGGCCCGATACTACAGGTAGCTCCTTGACTTGCAGCCACAGCAGAGCCCAAAACTTCTGTTGCTAAGAGAGACAGTCAGGTGAATTTTGCCCCATTTTAAAACCTTTCTTGCCCCAGTTGTTAAGTATCTGCATGTTCATAAACATTTTGCTTTGGGAGGTAATAATAATAATAAAGTTGGAAGGGACCTTGGAGGTCATCTAGTCCATACCCCTGTTCAGGCAGGAAACCCTATACCATTTCAGACAAATGGCTGTCCAGTCTCTTCTTAAAAACTTCCACTGTCGGAGCATCCACCGCTTTTGGAGGCAGGTTGTTCCACTGGTTAATTGTTCTAACTGTCAGGAAGTTTCTTCTTAGTTCTAGGTTGCTTCTCTCCTTGATTAGTTTCCATCCGTTGCTTCTTGAGTCATTGCAGTTGTTAAGTTGGTAACATGGTGGTTATTAAGCAAATCTGTCTTCCCCATCGATTTTGCTTGTCCAACCTTCGCAAAATGATCCTGGGACACTGCAACCATCATAAACATGAAGCAGTTGCCAAGCATCCAGATTTTTGATCACATGACCATGGGGATGCTGCAGCAGTCATTAAGTGTGGAAAAATGGTCATAAGTCACTTTTCTGGGTAACGTCACTGAGTGAACTGTTGTAAATCAAGGACTACCTATACAGGGCAATCTTTCGACATGCAAAGTTTTCAGGCTTTTGCAATCAGACCTTTCCTGACATATCTTTTCGAATTAAAGCATCCTAAAAAAAAGGGACGCGGTGGCTCAGTGGGTTAGGACGCTGAGCTTGTCGATCAGAAGGTCGGCAGTTTGGCCAGTCGAATCCCGAGTGTCGCGTAACAGAGTGAGCGCCTGTTACTCGTCCCAGCTTCTGCCAACCTAGCAGTTTGAAAGCACGTAAAAAGGCAAGTAGAAAAATAGGGACCACTACAGTGGGAAGGTAGCAGCGTTCCGTGCGCCTTTGGCGTCTAGTCATGCCAGCCACATGACCACGGAGACGTCCTCGGACAAGCGCTGGCTCTTCGGCTTTGAAACAGATGAGCACCAGCCCCTAGAGTTGGAAACGACTAGCATGCATGTGCGAGGGAACCTTTACCTTTTAAAAAAAAAAACCATGGCATGCTCTTGCTACAAAGAACATTTTCATCACTATCTTTATTGACTCAACTCCAAGGTTCCTCACGCCATCCCTAGGCATCATCAGAAAACAAAAAGAACACTTGCAGCATTGTAGAGTTTTGTTCAGGTGTTGGGTCCACCTGGTTCCGGGTGGGACAAGCAAGAAGCAGATTGGAAAAAAGAACAAACTTGTTACTTTCCTTCAGGGAAGTGGGGATTTTGTAAAAGGCCAAAGTCACCAAAGTAGCCCTTTTGCAAATCTACAAATAATATATAGTTGATATTTCAGGAAAGCATCCAAAAGAGCTCCCCAAACTTTAAATATTCCGCTGGTGCCAAAAGCAACAAATTTTTAACCCAAACTGGGTTGTGTCACAGCTGTAATGCATCCTTTGTCTTTAACTGCTAAATAGGCTAAAATAAGGTCTGTGGTTCAACATATTGGAAAAATCAAGGCATCAGGTTTAAACGTCTGAATGCAGATTAGATGAATATAGATAGTCCTTGACTTACAATAGTTTGTTTAGTGACCATTCAAAATGACAACAGCACTGAAAAAAGTGACTTATGACGGTTTTCACACTTATTGACATTACAACAGTCCCATGGTCATGTGATCAAAATCAGACACTTGGCAACTGACTCATACTTATGACGGTCGCAGTGTCCTGGGGTCATGTGATCATTTTTTGCGACCTTCTGACAAGCAAAGTCAATGGGGAAGCCGGATTCACTTAACAACCACGTTACAACTACGGAAATTTTAGGCTCAATTGTATGTTGAAGACTTACCTGTATATAAATTGTAGCTTATAAACCCAAGGCTAGGATTAAGCAGTTTGTGTAAAATCCACCTTTTCACATCATCCTAAACACATCTTTGTGTGAAAATGCTGAGCGATGCAAATTTTTTTTTTTTTTTTATTATTACATTTATATCCCGCCCTTCTCCGAAGACTCAGGGCGGCTTACAAGCTCACACAGGTTTCAAAAATTCAGCTTTAGATTATGTTTTCTCCCACCTCAATCTCATCCTTTAACAATGTAAAGTGCAGAAGGCCTAAAAAGCTACGTACCGGACGTTCCTCATGTTTGGCGTGTACTTCAATGTAGTCGCCTACCACCTTCACATGTATCTCTTCCGGTGAAAAGTGCTTGACATCCAATAGGACAGAGAACTTATCCTTGTCCAGTTTCATCTGGAAACAGTAGGTGGGGGGAAGTGAGTGAGAAACTAGCAACTTTTTTGAATCTAGCAGAAAATATTTGCTGGGGTAATTCAGCAGACGCATACCATAAAACTGCATTGGTTTGAGCCAAGAGTGTCCAGCCTTGGCAAATTTAAGACCTGTGGACTTCAACTCCTAAAATTCCCCATGGCTGGCTGAGTTGAAGTTCATAGGTCTTAAAAGTTGCCAAGGTTGGATATGCCTGTTTTAAGGCATTTCCACTGGAAACAGTTTCCATCCGTCGTTTAATCACAATCAGAAGCAACTTTATGTCTATACACACACACACACCATGCTTTCATGTTTATAAATTCGTGTGGCTCTTTTACACCTGAAAGCTACCAGGACAGGTTCGAGGTCAGAGTTCCACAAAATCATATCTGAATCCTATTTCTCATTATTCCCAGCAACAGGCAGAATGCAGGATTTTTTCCTATCATTCACAAGGAAATCCAGCATTAGAAGAGTAGGAAACATGAGTGTGCAAGTGTCTCGTAGGTGCGCAGATTACAAGCATGCAGCAGCTGCAGGGCATCTGTTTCTCTACAACAGCCAATCGGAAACCAACCGCTAGGTTATATAGGGTGGGACCGTGGTCTATGCCACTAGGCAACAACCATCCATCAAAAAACTATTGGTCCAACGCCCTGCCTCTCTTGCTACAATCCAGATGTTAAAAGTCCAAGTCTCTAAAGTTAGAAAATGATTTACAAATGGAGTTTGTAAGAGTTTCCACAACTCTGATTACCAAATTTCTGCATAAATTGGGGCACCCAATTATTTGCATTTGCCAATTCATCCTGCAGAAACAAGTAACAACATTACTTGAATGGCTTCCCCAGGCCGCTTTCTGGCTTTAAAAGTTTGGTTGGCATGGATGCCTTGAAACTAATCTAAGGGCCTCCTCACTACCTTAATCACGTTCAGTCATGGAAAGAAGGCAAGAAGTCAAACTCCAGAGGAAGACTAGATGCTCTGCACCCCAAGGGTTCCCCACAGTAGGATTTTTGAAAAAAAAAAGATAATAGTTTTAACAGGAACATCTTCCATCCTTCTCCAGAAAAAAAGCATTGTGAATGTAACAAGCAGGTGAATTTGCAGAGTGCACTAAGCCATAGTTTTACAGAAGAAACTGCAGCTGGCCAAGTTCTTGCAATCCATAAACCTTATCCAATGACTGACAAGCCACCATAGGTGGTTTGACTTCCCACCAGCCAAATTGGCTCCCCGTTGACTTCACAAGCCAAGTCGCAATCCAACCAAGGAACAGCTTCCTCCGTTCCCGGCTGGCTTTCTAGTCAAGGGAGCTAAGGCAAGGGCAGGCAGCCATCCAACAGGATAGTGTTTCTTTCTTCTGCGCCTTTAGGGCGGGTGTATGCCAGGCTTCTGGCCCGGAGGGCAACTGGGTTGGCATTGTCCTTTCAGCTCGGGCAGGGAAAAGAACGTTACCATAATAGGCAGCGGACTCTTCCATTCCGCTTGGCACTCCTTCCGTGATTCTTCCCCCCCCCCCCACACACACACACACCCCGCTCCCTTTCACTCATCGGCCCAGACCTTTTCACCCCTTCGGCCGCTAGATGCGCGCAGCCCCATTCCCACGGCGCCCTCGGCACGCGAGTCCACGGCCAGCGGAGAGCCAACAAACAAACAAACACGCGCGCGCGCGCACACACACACACACCCGACGCAAGCCCTCATCTCAGCACCTCCAGCCGATTCCCCAAGACCTTCCCAACCCCGAAGAGACCCTACAGTTGCCACCCCCCACGGCTCGGGCGCGGCGCTCACCTCCGAGAGCCCGGTCTCCGGCATGCTGGGCATCTGCATGGGTGGGAAGCGCATGTAATACGGGCAGAGGGTGGCCGAGAGCAGGTCGGTCTCCATCAGCCCCTCTCCGAACCTCTGGTCGAAAAGGCGAGGCGGGAAGAGCGAGGGGAAGCCCATGGGCCGGCGGAACCAGGGGTGCTGGATGGCGATGTCCATGGCGCAGGAAGGAAGAAGAAGAAGCGGCAGCTCAGCAATACCGACCCAGCGAGCCTTGACTGCACCGCGAGACGCAGACGGAGAGCCGCGCCCGGGCGGTCCCTTTTATAGACGCCGCCGGTCCGCCCACCCTTGTCTGGAACTCGCTAGAAGGTTTTCGGTTCTTCCGGACCCAGCGCCTCGCCTCGGTCGGCCCCCGCCGCGAGAGAGCCGCTCGTCTGCAAGCAGCAGCAGCAGCAGCAGAGCCGGGACTCCTCCGACTCCAAAAAAGAGAGTTGGGGTGGCGGTGGCAGCTGTTCCAGCTGTGGGGTTGTTTTTTTTTTTGGCCTTTCTCTGGCCCGGTGCGAGAGTTTGGTAGTGTGATCGCAAGCGGACACGGGGAAAGTTGGTCGGTGTATGGGACAGGCTGTTTGCAAGCCTGGATTGGGGATTGGAAAAAGGGGTCGTTCTTTTTTTCTTTTCTTTTTTTTCTTTTTCTCCCCCCCCCCCCCCTTCACCCCCAAGCTCATTTCAGACGTTATTTTACGCACGGGGGAACAGGCTAAATAAGCACCCGCGAAAAAGAGCGAGCCCTGCCCTTTTAGAGAGATTTTGAAGAGAAGCGCGGTTCCGGACTGCGAAGACGGGGCGGCCGCTAGGAGGCAGCAGGTGGTTATGTTGCCATCTGGAGGCCATCCGGGGTACTGCAACGCAAAGCTGATAATGGTCGTAGTCGCCGTAACTCGATCTATTTGCACTCCGTTGCTCTTCGACGGGTGGGTCAGCGTCAAGAGACGGCTGCGACTCGGCCTTTTGCAGGATGATTTTATCATTTCTTTAAAACGGCTTTTCTTAAAGGAGAGCGTCACCCAAGATGACCAGCTGTGGTCATACAATATGCCCATCCTAACACTTTTCAAGGTTTGCACAAATGGGCCTCACCTGGCAATTGCAAGAAAGAAAAGGTTTTCTGTTGTGGCACTTGTCCTTTGGGACATCATTTTTCTCCACCCACCCCCCCACCCACCGGCCCTCATCTGACTGACCGCCCAGAAAGCCCTTAAAATCTGTTTTTGTCATCAAGCCTGGGGGATCTCATGGACTGTGCAGAGGCTGCCAAGTGATACCATTGTTTCTAAGTGTTGGAAATTTTCCTGTGACTCCTGTGTCTTTTCTTCTATTTATAGTTTTTAATTGCATTTTTATGGTTTTGTTTTTAAATTATTTTGATTGTTTGGTTTTTGTTATTTTAACTGTGTGCGCCACCCAAAGTCACAGGCCTAAATTATAAGCTTCATAAATAATCAAACTAGCCCAGAGTTCAGGCAGTGTACTCATCCACACCTAAACTAATCAAGGTTAACATTGGCCAGTTTTAGCATATCCTAATACAGTAGGTCAGGGGTGTCAAACTCAATTTCATTGAGGGCCGCATCAGCATTGCAGTTGCCCTCGGGGCCGGGTGGCCGTGGCCTGGGTGGGCGTGGCCTACTGGGTGGGTGTGGCTAGAGTGTGTGTGGCCTACTGGGTGAGCATGGCCAGCTCTATATCATTCGCATCAAGGGTGCCTATGGGGGCCTGGGCAGGAGTGGGACAGATCTGAGGGTCTCTGGCAGGAGAAGGGTCTCTGGGCCAGGGCCAAGGCAGTGGGGGCTGTTCCCTCACTGTTTCTAGGATGGCTTCGCGGGCCACATGAAACCACTTTGTGGGCCGGATCTGGCCCCCGGGCCTTGTGTTTGACATGTCTGCAGTAGGTAATTCTGGAACTAGGTTAAGCGTACTATGTGTACCCAACCAGTGCCTGTAATGCAGAAAAGTCAAGACTGTGTAATAAATTATTTTGGTATGGAAAGTGTTTTCATTCTAAGTTTTTATTGATGAAACATTTTACAGCAAAAGTGTCCAACCTTGGCTACTTTAAGACTTGTGGCCTTCAACTCCCAGAATTCTCCAGCCAACATGGCTGGCTGTGGAATTCTGGGAGTTAACATCCACAAATCTTAAAGTAGGCAAGGTTGGACACCCCTGCTACGTATTAAGCTTTTTTATAACAACACAAACCACTAAACCAAAAAGGAATAAAACGGGAGCAACACACTCAAGACCTGCTTGAGCAAGAGGTTGGACTAGAACAGGGGTAGGCAACCTCGGCTCTTTTATGAGTCATGGACTTCAACTCCCAGAATTCCTGAGCCAGCTCAGGAATTCTGGGAGTTGAAGTCCATAACTCATAAAAGAGCCGAGGTTGCCTACCCCTGGACTAGAACAAAGGTAGGCAACCTTGGCTCTTTTATAACTTGTGGACTTCAACTCCCAGAATTCCTGAGCCATTTGGCTCAGGAATTCTGGGAGTTGAAGTCCACCAGTCATAAAAAAGCCAAGGTTGCCTACCCTTGGAGTAGAAGACCTCCAAGTCCCTTCCAACTGTTACAAAAAAAAAGTGGGCTTCCTGCAACCAAGTAACACGGTGACACACACTGACAACCATTTTAAGAAACAAGGTCACCGCAGAACGACTCCTTCTTAAAGCAAAAGTTTGTGTTTACTTTAGGGAAATAGTGCCACATTTTCTCCAAGCCTGCCTTCTCCAACAACAGTACAAGAAGCCAGATGGCTCTCAGGGAGTACATTCACCCACACACACCCCAACTTGATGTGCTCCAGATGGGTTATTCCCCCTTGCCTCAGTCAGAATGACCTATGATTCTGAGTGGTAGGACGGGAGGACCAAGATGAGAACAATTGTTCTCAAGATGAAGCCCAAATCACAGTGTGTTTCGCTGCTGGCAAGGGAAAATACTTGCTCACACAACTTTTGCTTGATCAAAGAGATCTCATAGCCGGCTTAATTAGCAACTTCAGCAGTTTCTGTGCAGAGGGTGGTGATGTAGACACCCTTGGAAGTAGTATCAGAAAACAGGACCTACCTGGGAGATGAATATGGGGAGGCTTGCTGGAAACACGTAAGTATGTTTGCTATATTGTTTTTGTTTAAACTTTAAACCCTGCACGTCAATACAGACCTGGCTCATACATGTTAATTTACCACCTATCTTTATACAGTGATTAACCATTTCAAAAATAGACCTAGTAGAAGCACTAAGAACACGTGTCAGTTTGGACAAATGTTATTTTATTACTTTTGCTCATAGCTTAGCCTCAGCATGTTATGTTGGCCTGACCCAATGGGTTAATTTAGTAAAATTATACTCAGCAGCTAACCTTAGCAGGCTGAATGAGAGCAATTTATATTTTGAGATTCTGAATCATGTCAAGCCCGCATTCAAACTCCTCCAAAGCAATTTAATTGTTTTCTTTTTTAATCCAAAGGAATATAGCTCAGCTCAAGGATGCATAAAGCCAGCCGAGACTGCATGGTTGGGTTCACCCAACATTGGTTATGTGCCGTCAAATTGGTGTTGACTCTTAGCAACCACATAACTGCTCAGTTTACATTGCTGTGTATGTGGCAAAGCCAGGCAGTTGATTAATTCAGTACTGTAAACCATTGTTAACTGAGTAAACATGTTTGCAAACTCCATGGCTAGAGCTGTGTAGCTTCCTAAATCTGGCTAAAATGAGTTTGGATAGATTATGATATTGTGGGTTTTATGGATGCTTAGGGGGTTTTTTACTATATGATTTTGCCTACAATTTTCTCTGCTTTCTCTCTCCAAATAGTGAGATCAGTGTTCAATAGCAACAGCAGAGACTCCAGAGTACACAAGGAGAGACTGTAAAGTCCATTTGCTCATCTTTCCACTCCAGATAGTCCTCAACTTATGACTATTTATTTAACAACTGTTCAAAGTTATGACAGCGCTGCAACCATTGCAAATACATGCCAGTTGCCAAGTGCCCAAATTTGGATCACATGACTATGCGGATGTTGTGGCAGTTATAATTTCGAGGACCAGTCATAAATCACTTTTTTCAGTGCCATTGTAACTTCAAATACTTGCTAAATTAAGGGTGGTAAGTTGTGGACTATCCATACAGTATCCCCATTGTTGATTTTCCAGGCCAGGGAAAATGTTTGGTCTAAATCTCTACAGTGACATGCCTATAAAATAATACAATCTTGATATAATTTGGGGGGGGGAAGCTCTACAACAATTCCACTCTTTCTCAGACTGCACAATTTTGTCATGTTCTCATCCTAAATCTGTTAGAGCATGTCATGAAGCAATTTCCCACAGGTCAAGCCACATGGGGCTGATACTGTTCTGCCCAGCCCTGGAGCAAACAGCTTTCTTAAACTGCCAAGCAAGCGATCCTTGTACAGGTTTTTAAAGCTCTGAAAGAGGAACACACCTGGATGAATTTTTAATTTACACTTTCATGCAAAAGCCTGCTTTCTTTGTGCCAAGGCATTTACCGTTCTAACATGCTAAGAACAAATTACAAAGCCAAGTAGTAACCCTTCTGAGGTGATTTCTGTAGTCCCTCTTCTGTCTTTCCTCAGGGCCTCCAGTCTATTGCAGTGGTTCTCAACCTCAGCAACTTAAAAGATGGACGGACTTCAACTCCCAGAATTCCTCAGTGATTTCTGCAAGTTGAAGTCCACCCATCTTCAAGTTGTTGAGGTTAAGAAACACTGATCTACCTAAAAGAGGAAGACTATCACGCACACTTTCTATTGCAATAGTCCCTTAGCCGAGAATCCTCAAATTTGGAGACTTTGCAGACATAAAGTGATTTACGCCTGATTGCATGACCCTTTTGCTATGGTCATTAAGCAGATCACTGCAATCATTAACCAAATCCATCTTCTCTGATTTGAAGCCTCCTGGGAACTTGCAAATGGTGATCACATGATCCTGCAACCGTTGTAAATACATGGTGGTTGTCAAGCACCAAAATTTTGATCATGTCACTACCAGGATGCTGCAATAATCATCACTTTTTTTTTCCAGTGCTGCAGTCCTTTGAATGGTTATTAAATGAATTGTCATAAGTCAAGGACTATCTACTTCACAGGATTATTGTGGGAGGAAATGTCTACTCTTAACCAGCAATTAGTAAATAACAAAAAATACCTGGTATATGTCTGATTTTTATTATATATTTTTCCCATCTATTTAAGAGTTTCCACTGAAACCCCTCCCACCAAATTAATGATCTTCCACATTCTTACTTAATTTGCAGCACTTTCAAGCAAATACAAAGACATTCCATTTAAATTCAAATTTCGCCCATGTGATGGAGTAACTGAAAGCACCAAACCTATTTTATTACACTGACCACTATACCACACCCTTGCCATGAAGCATAAGCCCACACCTAATTAAATATCTTGGTCATTCAGTTTTATTTTCAGATTCAAATGGTTCTATTTCCTTAAAAGTGGCCGGGTGTTTTTAGGTGATAGGAAAAATGTGCAACAGATGGCCTGATTGATCTGTTTACAGTCCCTAATTGGTTAATCAATATCAGTTTTCTGTATGTAAGGTGCTTTATGGACTGGTCATTGACTGCAGTCATTTTTATTGTCATCCAGAATTATGTACCACCGTTGCCTTCAGTTTTAGAAGAAAATGAAGCAGAAGCATGATTTGCCGTAGCTCTGGGTTGAAACTACCTCTTTGATTTACCAGAAGTTTAATTGCTGGCATTGCTGGTTAAAACTGAGAAATGTTTCTACTTCAAAGCTCACCAAGTACCTCAATTTGACCCATTTATGGTGAAGTATAAATCACATTACAGAATTAGTCAAGCACACTATATTGCCCAATTGTCAGTGGATAATATTACATTGGATGAGTCATGTATTCAAATCCTCCATCTTTGAGACGTTATGGCAAATTGGTGCTGAGGCTCTTCTTCACAATGGGAATAATGCCAAATAATGGCCTACATCAGAAATACCCGCACATCCAGGCAATGTCCTTCTCGCAACATTTTCCCTCACATGGGGTGAGAGGGCAGAGGATAAAGAATTAAGCTCTTGCCTAGCAATCAAAAAATTCCTGTTTAACTTCTGAAACATCGCACAAAGCTTCAAAATTCTGCACAGGCTACAGATTCCTGAAAATTTCGGCATCAGCATAAATGCTCATAGCCGCTTCTAGCATTTGCAAAAATCAAGCAGATTCAAAATACCAGGGAAGCTTCTGAATTCCATTCACTCCCAACAGGATTGAAGAACACCCCGTTTTGGTTAGAGCTGTTTCGCTGAGGATCACTGTGAGGAAATAGTTGTCTTAAAAGAGCATGCTAAAAACTGAAAGGGCATCCAAGATTCCAGGGTAATCAAGGTTTTAGATTAATAATCTCAGCTTTGTCTGAAGGGTATCTGTACTACATTAACCTGGTCTCGGAGGATCATTTGTTTTGCAGAGGTTTCTGCACTATGTTTGCTTGGACGGATGTGGGACACAGCCCAGGCATGCTGTTTTGCTATTGCCTGCAGCAGATACAATCATTGTTGAATTGACAAAGGAAGCCTTGTGCCACCATAAAGATAGCCACACTGTGCTAAAAAAAGTAACACAATCCCCATATTGCTTTCATGAAAATAAGGACACACCCCTATCTAGCAAAATGAGAAAATTATACCGTGCCAAAATTTGTGACACAACTGTATCCACTCTGTTGCTTCTCTCACAAGCTCTTTTCAGCTCCAAAAATTAAACTCAGATTATAGCTATCCTGGTCCTAATTTTGCATTGGCAGAAGCTGCCCATTTTTGTGATTTTTATGAACCACTTCATTTGGTAGATTGGAAGAAAGGGAGTGAAAATCAGAGTGTCTCTAGCTCTGTTGCCTTTGGCTTGCCAACACATGTTATGGGTTTAAAAAGGACACGCCAGGGAGATTTGTGGCGTGACAGGAAAGCAAATTTTGTTTGCAGGTCCTATAACTCTAGCCATCTGCCAAATCAGAACCATTTTTCTGAAGTTGTGTCATTTGGCTCTACTTAAAACCACCAAACATGCACAAACCTGAAGGCCACCGTCTAGGCTAGGGCAAAAAGTATTGCCCTTTGCCAACACAACATCCAATTTTTGATCCCTTAAGCAGGTATGAGCAAGTGAAACCCACAAACCTACGTAACACTGTCAGAAGTAATTAGTTGTGGATTTTCCAGTTGCTTCCAATCACAACTGCAAGGTATCAGCAGCAGAATTCTCTACCACCCTGAGGCAGAAGAGACATGGAATGCATAGTGAAAGTGGTAAAACAGGCTCAATGTAATTTTTATAAAGCAGAAGCCCACCAAAGATATTATCTGCCCTGAGGTCTTGCCCTCCTGTTACATATAACTATCACCAAAGACAGCAGTTGCTGGCTTAGAAACCAAGAGACTGAGTTCTGGGCCTGCTTTAAAGCATGAAAACCAGCTTTGCACCAAATGTCTATGGAGATTCTCAGTCATCCAGGTCATGGTTGTCCCAAAGGTGTTTTTTCAAGAGGCAACTGGACTTCTTTTTACTTGAAAATAGAATAGAGCTGGAAGGGACCTTGAAGGTCTTCTAGTCCAGCCCCCTGCTCAAGGAGGGGGACCTATACCAGGGGTAGGGAACCTTGGCTCTTTTATGACTTGTGGACTTCAATACCCAGAATTCCTGAACCAGTCATAAAAGAACCAAGGTTTCCTACCCCTGACCTACACCATCTCTGACAAGTGACTGTCTAGCCTCTTCTTAGCTTATTCTTATAAGCCTTCTTCTTGTAATCTTATATATGATTTATATTTCGCTTCCCAACCAAGAACATGAACGGAAAAAGCTTCTTGGATGAGAAGCAAAACCTCTTCAAGGAAAAACAAAGGAAGTCCAGTTGTCTCATGAAAAAGCACCTTTGGGATAGCTTTGGGCCAGTCCCTCTGACTCAGCCCAACTCACCTCACAGGATTGTTATGGTAGGGAAAACGGGGGAGGAGTATTAGATATGTTTCACCTCAGAAAGAGATTTTTAAAAAATCCCACCTGCATTCATACAACTTGTGAATCATGCATAACCTTATCCTTTGTTAGACTTTTTTAACTGCTTAGCCCAGGGGTAGGCAACCTTGGCTCTTTTATGACTCGTGGACTTCAACTCCCAGAATTCCTAA
>JAKJMR010000385.1:1054963-1093321 GCA_024449315.1 Daboia siamensis
CTCCCAGAATTTCTGAGCCAGCTGGCTCAGGAATTCTGGGAGTTGAAGTCCACGAGTCATAAAAGAGCCAAGGTTGCCTACCCCTGGTATGGTATGAACCCAAGCCAGGTTAATTTATCCAGAAAGTGGGATAATTCAATAATCATTCAATTTTGCAATCATAAAAAACTGAATTATCAATTATATCCTGAGAACACTACTTGACGGTGGCTTTTTCCATTCTGGCACCTTCCAAAGAGGTCAGCTTTCAATCCCTAGCTAGCATGGAAATGGAGCTATATACTCAGTGAGATATACAGATAGCCCTTGACTTATGACCACTACTGAACCCAAAATTTCTCTTGCTAAGTGAGAGTTATGTTTTGCCCCATTTTATGACATTTCTTGTCATAGTGGCTAAGCGAATCACTGCAGTTGTTAAAAGTTAGTAACACGATTGTTAAGTGAATCTGGCTTCTCAGAAGGCTGCAAAAGGGGGGAATCAGATGATCGTGGGACACTGCAATCATAATAAATACAATTCAGTTGCCAAGCGTCCAAGTTTTGATCACATGACCACGAGGATGCTGGAACGGTCATAAGAGTGAAAAGTGATATAAGTCCTTCTTTTCAGTTCCATTGTAACTTTGAACAGTACCTAAATAAATGGTTGTAAGTCGAGGTCTATCTGTGTTGATAAATATTTTACTTAAAAAAAAAAACAAATGAATCATGGACCAAAGTAGTTCAGAAAGCAAACTCTTCAAGTCTCGGTCTGTTCAGAACCATTCAGCATTGAGCAGAGCTCTTTGGATCTACATTCTCCTCACATGCAACTCCATGACAAGAATGCCACCAAAGAAGAAACAAGAAATTCAAGGTTCACGCAGACACCTGTTATGAAAAAAAAAGAGGTTTCACCCCACACCACCTATCCCTTCCTCACAACACCATCACGCTGGAGGCCAACAGGAAGAGATCACCATATCTTTATTGATCATCTCTTGTAGTCAAGGAGAGCCGAAGTTGATGATCCAGGGGACTACAGAGAAGAGGTGGCCCCACCACAATTTACCACAGTATATCCTAACCTGGATTCTGTGAAAAGGAGATAGTAGGAAAAAAAAATTAGCCTGGTGGCTATTCAAGGAGTCCAACAGTAAAATGCAAAGCTCCATGTTGAGGACGAAGGTGTATCAGGGGACGCCCAATGGAATGGTGAAGGAAAGATAGTCGCCAAGTTCACCCCACTCGGCCCGGCGTGCCTGGAAGATGCAGATCCATGTTGTGAGCACAATCACCCAGAAAAGGAGGCCTAAGGCTGACCGCTGGACATCTGTGAAGAGGTAGAAAGAAATGACCAGAAAATAATTTATTCCTTTTTTTCTCCTTCAATGCTTTTTCTCCCCCCCCCAGCTCATCAAGAACTGAGTGCTGGTCAGGGCTGTTGCCTTAAGACATGCTGTACACCAAAGATCCCAAACCTTTTGGGCACCAGGGACCAGTTACATGGAGAGAGGTTTTTCCATGGATCGGAGGGTGCATGTGTGGTTTTGTGTGCTACCTGCATCCTGCGGATGGGGCTTTGCTTGTTTGTGCGGACCGGTTGCTGGCATGCCGTGGCCCGGTACTGGGAGTTGGGGACCCCTCCTGTACACACTAGAATCTCCTCCCGTCCCCTCCCCCCATGGGAAACTCACAGCGCTTGATCTGAAGCTGCTCAGTGTAGGCTGTTGCAAAAAAGGCCTCTCGGAAAAACCAGATAACGTTCACCAGCCACAGGAAAGGGAGCAGAGCAAAGCCACCTAAAGAGATGGGAGAAAGACATTATCTTACCCCCCCTGGAAGAATTTTCTTCAAGGGATGGTGCGGAAAAAAAAGAGATTTTCACAAGAGCTTCATGAACAGAAAAGTGCATTTGTCCCAATTGGTTTTCCTCTTCACAAACTCAAGTTCAGAAAGAAAGTAAAAAGATTGTTTGAATCACAAATCCTTGTTTTCAGTGGATTATATTTGCTGATACCAGCGCTCCTTAATCCCTAAAGTTTAGATCTGTTCTCCTCAACCATGTCCCTCCCAATTCCACATTTTCACCACTACAATGCATGGAGGTAGATGATCCGCACACAGCTCTCCATGGACACACAAGGCTGAAATTGACTGCAATTGTTTTCTTGCTGCACCCTATTATAATGGTTTTTTGGTCCACTGCCCAAAAATTGAGAGTGAATAAGGAAGCCTAAAATGCTTCTTGCAAGTTTGGTAAAGGGGCACTGAGAGTACAAAACAGGAAATCCTATGATCCTTGTTCCTTATTTAGGAACAAGTGCCCACTGAGGGGCTTTGAGCCAGTTTCTCTCAGCCCAACCTACCTCACAGGATTGCTGTTTCAGGGAAAATAGGGGGCAGGAACATTAAGAACCGATCAGATATGAAGAGCAGAAAAACAATCCCATAAACAACCAGTCAAAATTTAAGTTTGTTTCCCTACCTGGAAGCAATGTGTAGATCACATCGTGACTGGCTGTAGGCAGAGGGCATACATGGGTCCAGTATCTGATTTTTTATATATATATAAACAATGCTGCACTTCAATGGTTAGATGGCCTAGACCAGGGGTAGGCAATCTTGGCTCTTTTATGACTCATGGACTTCAAATCCCAGAATTCCTGAGTCAGCGTAGCTGACTCAGGAATTCTGGGAGTTGAGATCCATGAGTCATAAAAGACCCGAGGTTGCCTACCCCTGGCCTAGACACTAATATTTAGACATAGATCTTTTTGACATTTATATTTTATTGGCTTCTACTAATCTAGTTGAAATAT
The DNA here is from genome assembly GCA_024449315.1 of Daboia siamensis. Taxonomy (NCBI): domain Eukaryota; kingdom Metazoa; phylum Chordata; class Lepidosauria; order Squamata; family Viperidae; genus Daboia; species Daboia siamensis. The sequence continues at coordinate 1,057,768 of JAKJMR010000385.1, forward strand.
TAAATTTATATTGCTAGTCCACGTACGGTGTGCCATACGCTAAATAAACAATAAACCTGCTAAATCCCTGCAGTCTTTCCAAACAGTAAATTATATTTTAGAGCAGCGTTTATCAAGCTAGGCAACTTTTAAGGGGTGTGGACGTCAACACCCAGAAATCTTCCCAGCCAACCACGACGATGAATATATTTTTCCTTGAGCCGGCCCAGTGTTTTTTCAAACTTGGCTACTTACAAGTGGCACGGACTTCAACTCCCAGAATCCCCTCCCTCCCCCCAGCCAGCCTCTTAAAAGTTGCCCAGCTGGAGAGCCACTGACCCACTTCCGCTTGAGCACCTTGCCTACAGATCCCAGTCCTGATCCCCCAACCCCATCCCCATCCCCAGGGCGCCCTGCGGAGACCTGGGGCTGCATTCAAGGGGCTGCGGGGTCTGTCTGTCCCCCAGCCCCCAATGGGGCTGCGCTGGACCCGCCAGCAGCGGCTCACCCAGGTAGTATTTGCGGCAGAGGTTTAGCTTCTCTTCGTTGGAGACGCGCTCCAGGTTCATGGTGCCCACGGGTGGCGGCCCCTCCCAGCCCCGCGGCAGAAGGAAAGGAAACCCCGCGCTGGAGACGGAGCGGGGCTCGAGGGGGACCCAACCCGCGTCGCTCCGCTCTCTTCCGACGACCGCCCGAAGGAGACCCGCCCCTCCCCTCCTCTCCTCTCCCTCCCGGCGCAGCTGCTTCCTGGCCGAAAGCTCCGCCCCGCCCTTCCCCCGCCGCCAGGAACTCTGGGAACGGTAGTCCGCCAGATGCTGGGAAAGGGCCAAACGGGAGCTAGGAAGCCAGGGAAAGCGGAAGCCGGGCGCGGGGCTCAGCCAGGGTCGTCTGAACTCGTCTGTTGGAATGCGCGTTTTCTGGGCTGGCACAACACGTGGGAACAGTCTCCGCCCGTGCAAAAGCCCAAGCCGGGTTTAAAACGAACATAGCCGCCCCTTGGTTTGGAATGGATCAGCGGAAGCGTGTTGTGTAAAAAGAGATAGAGGCGCACAGTCCCTGTGAGTGGCCTAAAGCAGGGGTAGGCAACCTTGGCTCTTTTATGACTCGTGGACTTCAACTCCCAGAATTCCTGAGCCAGCATGGCTCAGCTTGGAAACTTCTCCCTTTCCCCTCAGCATGGCTGGCTCAGGAATTCTGGGAGTTGAAGTCCACGAGTCATAAAAGAGCCAAGGCGCGAAGGAGACGCGGCACCCGGTTGTCTTCTCTCGCTCGCAGAAAGCAGGGAAGCGAATCTGAATGATAACGCGAGGCGTAGCGATCTGCAGCTCAGCCCGAGGAAAATAAAACTCCTAACCGTCGCTCGATGTCACAGTTAGGCAGAAGCAAATCCAAGACATTAGAAAAAAGAAGCCTGTTGTTGGAATGTCCCTTTTATTATTGTTGTTGTTATTGTTATTATTTATTCCGGACCCAGCCGAAATCCTCTGCCATTCTACAACTTTGTGTAAAAATCTAGTTTTGGAAACCTACAGGGCGAAATCCCACCTACCCCGCAGCATGCTGGGATTTTATTTCTCGTCGGAGAAGAGGATGCCGGAAGTTGTGGTTCTTTTGAAAGGGGGTCACGTGCGGAACTATGTCTTCCCCCCCCCCTCCCCTCTTTTCTCTGAGGGTGGCCCGCACCGGTCTTTTAAAGCAGTTTTCTCAAACTGGGTATTTTTTTTTTAACGATCTGTGGACTTCAACTCCAATTATTCCCCAGCCAGCAGCAGGATTCTGGGGAATTGGAAGTCCGTACATCTCAAAAGTTGCCTAATTTGGAAAATACTGGTGTAACTCCAAATGACAGAGCAATTTGCCTGGGTCGGTAGCCCCCAACCTTTTGGGCACCAGGGACCATTTCTGTGGAGAGAGGTTTTTCTGTGGACCGGAGTGTGTGTGGTTTTGTGTGTTGCCTGCATCCTGCAGATGGGGCTTTGCTTGTTTGTGCAGCCCGGTTGCTGGCATGCCACGGACCGGTCCACAGACCAGGGGTTGGGGACCCCTGGCGTAGGTGACCTCATCCAAATGAAGTCAAATTTCCAGCTCATTTTACATCCCTGCAGGGAAAGTTTGTCACCCGAGTGTCTAAGGTAAAGGTAAAGGTTCCCCCGCACATGCGTGCTAGTCGTTTCCGACTCTAGGGGCCGGTGCTCATCTCCTTTTCAAAGCCGAAGCGCCGGCGCTTGTCCGAGGACGTCTCCGTGGTCATGTGGCCGGCATGACTAAACGCCAAAGGCGCACGGAACGCTGTTACCTTCCCACCTTAGCGGTCCCTATTTTTCTACTTGCATTTTTACGTGCTTTCGAACTGCTAGGTTGGCAGAAGCTGGGACGAGTAACTGACGCTCCGTGGCACTTGGGATTCGACCCGCCAAACTGCCGACCTTCAGATCGACAAGCTCAGCGTCCTAACCCACTGAGCCACCGCGTCCCTCCCGAGTGTCTGCAAGAGTCCAAATGCTGACCTGTGCAACGACACCTCACAAATGCTGCCATAGTGTTTTTCCGGGGGCAAAGTTAGTTATGTCAGTGCAACAACTTGGGGACTTGTGTTTGTTATTTGGATAGCAAGATGCAATGAGGATATTTATGTGATGTTGCCGTACACGTGGTAATTGCACTGGGCATGGTTCTGGACGCTGTTGTTTTGCCGTTGTGTTTTTTCTAGGTTGTTGGTTTTTTTTTCATCCTCCCTGTCTGCGCCTTGCCTCTGCTAATTCTGAACAGCAGGCCTGAACCTTTGGCTCCAGATGTTGTCACACAAGGGCTGCTAGTTGGGATGAGTTTTAGCCTTGCAATACATTCCGAACTTGCGAAAGACGGGAATACCTCAGGCGCAGCCAATCTTGGCAACTTTTGAAACTTGTGGACTCCCAGAATTTCCAGCCAGCTATTAGAAAAGATATGCCCCTAAGTTCACAAGTAAGGTGGAAATGCCGGCCCATTGTTTGGAAGTACAACTCTGTGTCACTGAGCTTGTACGGCTTGCAGTGTCTGAATTCTTTAAAATCCTGGCTCATTGTTCTGAGGTGGGTTTTTTTTTGTTTTTTTTTAGGGGAAACAACCTAGAGAAGCCAATTCAAGCAATGGCCTGGTCAGCTGCATTTAGTGGAAGGAGGGCAATAAGAAGTTTCAGGCAGCAATTATATAGAGGCTCTCTTGAGAAAATTCAATAGGTAATCCTCGACTTACAACTGATCGCTTATCAACTGTACAAAGCTACAACAGACCCCAAAAAAGCTTCTTGTGGATTTGAAGTTCCACATCCATGTCCCTCTTCTGCAGTCACGTGACTGCATTTTGGGCACTTGGCAACCAGCCCACACATACAGCACAGCCTTTGCAGTGTCCCGCAGTTACATGACTATAATTTATAATGTTTTTGCCAGAAACTGGTGTTTACTTCTGGTTTCTGGCAAAAAACAAAAACGCCCCATAGGGAACAATGGGTTCACTTTTAACGACCACAGCAAAAAAAGGTTGTAAAATAGAGCATGGTACACACTTTACAACCATCACTGTAAACAGCAGGTTCAACTGTCGCAACTTGAAAACCTGTATTCTCAATTCGGTTATAACCAAGGGAAGTTCATTAAATCACAGAACTGCGACTGTCCCTCTCTGGAGGGGTTTGGTTCTACACTTACAGAAAACACATTCCCCTTCATCGCGAAATTTAAAGCAACCGAAGCCACGAGGACACAATCTTGTGTCAAAATTGCTTTTTATTTAAAATTATACCAACAAGAATCCAACCCCTTTCCCGTCTGAGTTGACTGAGCATCTTAAATAAAAAAGTGCATAGAAAATAAACAGGTTTAGAAATTTGTACAACTATTTACATCCTCCTGGGTTTGATGTATTTTTTTTTCTTCTTCTTTAAAACAGAGCATCATCTTGGAGGAAGGAGAAAAACCACAAAATTTAAAAGTACAAAATAAAAGATTGTTCTCGCCCCACAGGATTGGGGAGGTGGAGGGGGGGGGAAGAGGAGGAAGGGAAAGAGATCTGTGAAGCAGAAGGGCACAAATAAGAGGTGATTCTTCCCACATTTGCCCTGGATCTCTGCGTCTCATAATTTCAAGCCAAAAAAAAAGAGAGGACTGAGCTGCAGCTAAGAGCTTTCCCTCATCACCCATAACAGTGGCATCCCTGATGCTCTTTGGAGATGATTGAGGCCCTTGGAGTCACACGCTTCAAGGAATTAAAGGGATGAGTCAGCAATGCAGCAGCCCACCAAAAAGGTTATGCCATGATTAAGCTCCCTTCCATCCACTTGGCACGGCCTTCGACTGACACCGGGAAGAAGCCGGGCAAGCATTATGGATCTGGAAAGCCAGGTGAGGGATCAGTCTCTAATTGAGGAAACGACGGCAGCGTTTGGCTCCACAATTGCAAGGGAGTTTGCTGCCGGCGTCTTCAAAGGGGAATTTGTAGTCGTAGGTCAGCTCTTCGCCCCGGAAGATCCGGCGCAGGGCGAAAATGACAATATGCTTCTGGCCTTCGACATGGATGACACGGGAGTAGCAGTTGGGCTCGCAGGAGTGGTTGATGAAGCGGGCAGCGTTGCCGTGCATGGTGGCATCCACCACATCGAAGTCATCAATGCGGAACATGTAGCATCCAATGCCCTGCAAGGAAGGAAAAGAGAGTTAAGAGGGGCCCCAGTGGAGAATCCACGGAGCTCAGGGTTGAGTTGTTGGATTCTTGGCGGTGGAGAATTTGGTGCCCTGGTCCTCATGAAGGAGGAGAAAAGTTGGAAATGAGTTCCACTCCATGTTCCAGAATGAAAAGAAAATTTGGTGAACCACAAGCTTGGTTATCTATCTATGACTCAGCCTTCCATCCTTCTGAAGCTGGTAAAATGAGGACCCAGATTGTTGGGGGCAATTTGCTGACTCTGTAAACTGCTTAAGAGAGGGCTGTAAAGCACTGTGAAATGGTATATAAGTCAAAGTGCTATTACTAAGTGCTATCTAACTCAATAAGAAAATGCCCACAGGAAGAGAAACATGCTCAGAGGACATCAAGAACCCAACAGAGCTAAGAGGAGAACAAGTTGGCACCATCTTCAGTCATCCAGGTCATGGTTGTCCCAAAGGTGCTTTTTCAAGAGGCAAGTGGACTTTCTTTGTTTCTTCCTTGAAGATATTTTGCTTCTCTTCCAAGAAGCTTCTTCAGTTCAGAACTGTAGACACTTCTTGGATGAGAAGTGAAACATCTTCAAGAAACAAAGTCTAGTTACTTCTTGAAAAAGCACCTTTGGGACAAGCTGGCAACCATGGTAATTCCTTCCCAGCATGCACCTCTTTGCTTTACCCTTCCTTCCATCAGCATTACCTTGCTGTCGTAGTACTTTTCACGCTTATCAGTGAGCACCGAACGGATGACAATGCCGGAGTACTCAATCACCATCTCGCCTGCGTCAATGTTGCGCTTGCAGAACAGGCCCCGCCCATGGATGGCTGACCTAAGATGGAGAGAACATCTGAGAGGTGAAAACTAAGGGGAAACGAATTAGCCCAGGAAGATGGCAGGAGTTTTGCTTTCCGAAATCCTGAAACAAACACAGAACACAGCTTTGCCTACACCTTGTCTGGAGGACTTAAAACATTTGATTGGTGATTTCCAGGCAAAAATATATGACGAACGGTTGCAGGAATTGGGTGTGTCTAGTTTAATGAAAAGAAGGACTAGGGGGGGACATTACAGCAGTGTTCCAATATCTAAGGGGCTGACACAAAGAAAAGGCAATCAAGCTATTCTCCAAAACACCTGAAGGCAGGACAAGAAGCAATGGATGGAAACTAGTCAAGGAGAAAAGCAACCTAGAACTAAGGAGAAATTTCCTGACAGAACAGTTAATCAGTGGAACAACTTGCCTCCAGAAATTGTGGTTGCTCCAATACTGGAGGTTTTTAAGAAGAGACTGGACAACCATTTGAATGAAATGGTATAGGATTTCCTGCTTGAGCAGGGGGTTGGACTAGAAGACCTCCACGGTCCCTTCCAATTCTCTGAAGTATTACCTGTACACTCCCACAGCCTCTTTGGAAGTTTTCTTCAGGTGCCGAAACCTCATAGCCATGGGTAGCTCCAAGCTGGTAGCCCGCCTACGAAATAATAGATCAGATCAGGTCCAAAACAGCATATGATTGCTCTTTCAAAGCTATCACATAGGATCTTATGAACAGGCACAAGATTTTGGTAGGAAATGTTCGTCCCCCCACCCCTTTTTTTAACAGCAATACTTTGGTACAGATGTGACAGAAAGATTATTATTAGTTAAGTCTTATTGGCTAAAGAAAAAGCACACTTTGAATAAAAAGTTTGCATGGTCGATATCCCACCCATCTCAAAACACAAATCATCAATAATTGGCATTTTACAGGCTCTATAGTAATAGGCACCGGGTTCAACCCAGGTCTAATAATAAGCTGTCATGTTGCTCTCTTGAAATCAGAAATCTAAGAGTTAATTAATTTGATTTCAATGGTTGTTCTCTCCTCATGAATAAATCTGTTATTTATAATGAATGCCATAAAATCTGGAAAAAAGGACGGTGGCTTGCAAATAGTCAAATTTAAAACATTAGCACATTCTTCCTTTATGGTGAGAATTGAGCTTTCTTGGTTGTACACAGCTGCTGGGCACAATACCCAGTACAAGAGTCATGACAGATGATAATGAGGTCTACTCCAACTCCAGGGCAATAAAATTGGAAGGGCCTCTTTACCTGGTGGATTTCAGCTGCACCTCATCTTCTTCTTCATCGTAAGGGCCACCCTCAGGAAGCACACGATGCTGAGATGCTAAGAAGTTGAACATGTCAAAGGTGCATTTCCTGAAGAGGAAGGAACACAAGACCATTATTCAGAACCCAAATGGATTCTCTGTCCTTTCAATCACCCTTTCTCACACGTTCTAGCCTGCTTTTCAAATCTACTGGATCAGGAACCCCTTTCTGTTGCTGCACGGGCTTCAAATACAGGTAGCCCTTGACTTACGATGATTTGTTTAACAACCACTCCAAGTTACAACAACATGAAAAAGGTGACATTATGACCAGTCCTTGCACTTACAACCATAGCAGCATTCCTGTGGTCAAGGGTTCGTGATTGGGTGCTTGGCAACTGGCTCGCCTTTATGACAGCTGCTCTGTCACTGGGTTACATGAACACAATTTGCAACCTTCTCAGCTGGTTTATGACAATGGAGAAGCTGGCCCCGCAGGCCACAAATTCTAATTATGTCATGTCTTGCTGAACGACTGCAGCAAAATGCTGTCTGCCTAACAATGGATTTTCCAGCCCCAATTGTGTTGAAAGCGAAGAGTGCCTATAGTGGCTATTACCCTGAACCAAGTAAAAAGGAAAATTAATTCACCTGACATAAACTTCAGCCCGGGCACAACCGTGAGGATTGAGAGGCAACTCCTCTTCCTCGCCTTCATGCTGGTGGTATCGGAATTTGTACTTGTGGCAGGCCTTGGCACCATACAGCTGCTCCACCAGGAAGATGACAGCATCGTGATGCATCCCCAGCATTCTCACTCCGTTCATTCCTGTAAGGAAAAATACAATTTGTGCAATTCAGCACCCAGGCCTGATTCCAAGGTGTCTTTGCTTGCACAGAAGAAAGTCTACAGCTATGCCAATCTATCTTTCCCTCCTATAGTTTATTCCCTTCAAATGGAAAATGCTAAAAAATCCTAACCAGTGTAGAACTTTTATTACCTGCAAAGGATAGGTGTTTGAACCGGGCATTGGTGCGAGCTTCCTGGACCTTCTCAATCACTGCTTTCCAGGCACCTGAATATAGACAGAATACAAATGAACTATTTATTATATTAGGAGAGGGCTAGACAATTCATTGCAAGTATAATCACCTATCAATGTACGGCAGAGGGGTGTCAAACTGCCAGCACGTGAAAGCCACACCCATCCCAGCACCGACAAGGGGGAAAAAAGTCGTGATACGTCGCAACACGACACGTGACATGGTGAATTTGACATCCCTGATGTAAGAGATGGGCAAAGGGAGACTTGGGGTCGGTGGTGGAATTCAAATACCTGAACCAGTTCTCTTATTCGAAGCAGGCCTGGGCCTCCGAGGCTTAGAACGGACTTCCAGAAATGGCATCCACGCACTTTCGGTGGACTGTACTAGGCCTGGGAGGCCTCCTCTAGGCCTCTGAGGCCTAGAACAGACTTCTGGAAGTAGCATCCATGCACTTCCGGCAAGCTGTTCTAGGCCTGGGAGGCCTCCTCCCAGGCCTAGACTGGACTTCTGGAAGCCAGCCGGTTCTCCGAATGCAGCAAAAATTAGCTAACTGGCTGAATCCCACCACTGCTTGGAACTCCAAAGGATTCTCAAGCAAGCTCTACCATGACTGCCACTGGCACCCCAAGAAAATTCAACCCATGAGTACCATTACTGAGGGAGCTTTGCAGATGGCACAGAACACCTAGCAGAATGGCTAAGGGAATTCTACCAAGGCTGATTCCCCTCCTCACCATCAACGCTGTCAGCCTGCACTTTAAAGCCATCTTCGCTGGTGATCTCAAAACACAAGTGGGGCTGCGTTTTGCGGGGCATCTCATTTTCTTTGTCCTCCTGTTTCAGATTGTCTTCGTCTGAGCTGGAAAGATCTCCTAGAGGCAAAAGAGAGGCCTAAATCCCTTCTAGAATACTGTGTGAAGACTCATGAATTCAGGCAAATATAAGTATCCCAGGATAATGATGCAAAATCCAATTAGGGTCGGTCAAGAAGACTGTGTGAAGACTGCCTATGTAAAGGTCTTTGATAATGCAGTGGCACAGGGAAGGCCCAAATAGCAGGGAAGAGGGAAAACAAGAAAATTCAAGGATCCCTTTAAAAAAAAAAGTGCTTTGCCAAGAACTTCATCTCACAAAGCATAATTTCAAAAACCAGCCTTGAGTTGAGACTTTCCCACAAGTACAACTCACCTAACGTTTTCAATAAGGCCAGTCTCTCCAGATGTGTGGAGTTGCAATTGCAATTTCCAGAATTCCAGAGGCAGGCATGCTGTATGTCCAGGCACTGAACCTATATACCCACACTGACTGCTCTGTAGCGCTGGGATGACCAACCGATCAATGCATTATGTATACATTCTACTTTCTGCATTTGTGTAAGTAGTCCTCGACTCACAATGGCAATTGGGGTTGGAACTTCCATTGCTAAATGATGTGGTTGTAAAGCACAGCTGCATTCCTTAGCAGCAGTGATCTCTGCAGTCCCGTGGCTGTTGTTAACTGAATCCCACAGTTGCTAGGAAAGGCAACTAACTTCCTGCTGGCTTCTCATAGACAAGTCAGTGGGGAAGCAGGCAGGAAATTGAAAGTCCCAGGTGGCTTGCAAACAGGATGGCAGGAAGGTGAGAGTGGCTGTTGCTGGGTGAGAGAGGTGTGGTGAAGCTCGGGGTGCAGGGGGATGCGACGGAAGTGTGGTGGAAAGAGGCACGGTGAGGGTCACAGAGGTGTAGTGAGAATTGGGGACGGTGCATGGGTTGTGTGAAGGAGGTACAGTGCGGGTCCAAAAGGATGCACAAGGGTTAGGCTGAATGGCAGTTTCAGGACTACCCATTAAATTTTATGAGCAAATGGGGATTTGAATTCTCAGTCCTCCATTCAAAAGCTGCAATTTCCACACTAGGCTGGTTATCCCCCGGGGGTTATGTAAAAATCACCATTTTATCTTTGAATTTATGCCGGTGTAGGACCATAATAAAGACTGATGTGTGTATCCTTGAATATATTTTTCAGGAGCTAGTCAAGAACCTCCCCAACCAGACGCAAGCAGGACTCTACCTGCGTATCTATGCCAGACGTGTTCCAGAATAGACTTTGGGATCTGCTCCGGGGATCCAGGATGGGAATGCAGTGCTGCCAAGGAAGGAGAATGCTCCATCGGAGACCTGCAGACACATTGGAAATGAAAGATTAAGGGCCAGCAGCAAGCAAACTCCAGAGCTCCTATAGCTTGAAGCCAATCCACTTACAGCTCACTTTCGCTGATGATGCTCGTCTCCTCTTTGAATGTATCCAGGTTTAGGACGCCCCTTGTTGTGGGCGTCTTCATCCGTACCCTCCCAATGCTGTAGGGCAAAGGGGCCATTTCAATAGAAACACACGCATACACACACACACTTGCATAAACGGACACTTGCGCGAGGGAAACCAATGCGATTTAGATATTGCCAACGCTGCTAACATCGGATGTTCTTGATTTGACAACAGATGGAAATGCAGCCATTTTTCTCTATTGCTTTTAGAGTTAGTTGATGCTGGGAGAGGGAATGTGGATGAGTGTCCAGCTAGTCATAACAATAATAACTGCATTTTTTTTCCGAGGTTTCAAAATTACTTTATATTGTGATAGAAGAATGGAATGGAATGGAAAACCTTACCGACACATTCTGTTTACTAACATAAAGCATATGTAGGTTCTCTTTCCTAAAATGGGTTCCAACACCATTTATGGTTTTTTTTTTTAGAAAAATCAAAGCTGTATAGCCACATAATAAAAGTGTCTCCATTCAGTTGTCATCACTTTTTCCTTCTCTGTGAAGGAGAAGGCTTTTTATTCATGAACTGAATATTGGTGGGGAGACAGGTACAACTCCTCCAGAAACCCAATTCCTGATTCCTTTAGAGCAGGGGTGTCAAACTGCCAGCCCGCAGTTGGCATCATATGGAGGCTGCACCCACCTCAGTTCCAGCAATGCAAAAAGTCATGATACATCACGACACGTCACGTGATGCGGTGAGTTTGAGACCCATGCTTTCGAGTCTCAAAAACAAAAATGAACAGAGGGGAAAAAAATGGAAAGTAAATAACAGGCTTTTGATGAGATCAGAATCATATCAAAGCATCTAGAAAATCTTTGCAATGCTTGCTGGATTTCCTTCAAACTCTGGACACAGTATCACAGTAATTTGATCAGGAAACAACCAAGGCAGGGAGGATAAATGTGAACAGCTTCTTCCTTTGCATGATTGGTTGCAGTTAATGCTGGGTTAAAACAAGATAGATCCTATTATTATTCTCCAAAGCACCAGAGGCAGGACAAGAAGTAATGCGTGGAACTTGTTAAAGAGAGATGCAACCTAGGGGAAATTTTCTGACTGTGAGAACAATTAAATCAATGGAACAGCTTGCCTCCTGGAGTTGTGGGTGCTCATCGCTGGAAATTTTCAAAAATAGACTAGAGAACCATTTGACCAGGGTGGTATAAGGTCTGCTGCTTTGAACAAGGGGTTGGACTAGAAGACCTCCAAGGTCCCTTCCAATCCTATGATTCTATAGTCTAAATCAGAGCTGTTGTAGGTGGGAACTTACCCTACAAACTGCCTGTATACAAAAGACTCTTCTAGTTCTTTTGGCAATCCCTGGAGCTCCCTCAAAATTGTGCCACTGAAAGGGTGAATTGCTATTTAACAGTGATGCAATTTATGCATGTCAGTTTTTTTTTAAAGGTTAAACAATAAAAGAGGTATGTTAAACCTTTGGAAAGCTTAACGGAATTAGCTCAGTCCCTCTACTCTTGTCTCCCAATACCAGTTCAGCATTTCCAGTTTCACCTTATTCAGTTCACAAAAAGAGGCAGGCTTAATTAACATACTGACAGCAACTCATTACAAATTCTCAACCTGGAGTTTCACATTAATATTTTTTTTTTAAAAAAAAACCCATCGAGTTAGGGGTTTTCTGGGACATTTAGTGCAATGCCAAAGTGATGAACAAATGGTCCAAAGAAAGCCCACAAAACCCTAATCCTACAAGTCAAAGAAAAACAATTGTATCCTTTGGCTTTCCAGATAGCTGTGAAGTATGAATGACACCATGAATGAAGGTAGAAATCTCCAAGCAATCCAAGATGACCTCTAAGTTTCCATTTGTCCCTGCTGCTCCTGTCCTGCCCCAACAACAGAAGTGACCCATCAGGTCAATAAAAGTTACTTTGGGGCCAAGTGCTTCAAGTTGGACTGAAAATGTTCTAGATACCCTTGTCATCAAGAGCTGAGCAGTAATCTCACTTCACTTGAGGAAAGCACCTTCAGCTAAGTCTAAGCTACTGTCTGCATTTTTATCCTGTTGCTATCTTTGGTTTTAATGTTATTTGTGCAGTTAGCTGCCTTTTGAACTGAGATAAAACTGTGCCTGCAAACCAGCTGAGTATGAATGTTAATGCCACCCAATTACCAGACTCATCACACCAGGACTGTTTTTAATCCTAGAAAGCTGCTGCTTTATTCTCGTTACAGAGAACTGGAGCTACAAAACAAAGAAGAAACCAGGTATATAGAAAATAGTCCAAGCTGGTAGGATGGGCATTATTCACTGGTACCTATTTCTGAATCCACGTTTTCTCCATGCAACTCCACCTTTAGGACCAAAACTCGAGATTATGCATGTATAGAATGGCTTTGTCTGGTATTATTTGTGGAACGGTGGCAGTCTTAAAGAAAAACCGTATGTAAGGAGAGCTGGTGTTAGAATGGAGATAACTTTAGATGGAACTGCAAAATACCTGTTGCATCTATATTAAAATGATAGTGTCTAGACACAGGTGTCCACAGGCAAGTTCAACGTCAACCCCCAAAATTCCCCAGCCAGCTGGGAATTGAAGTCCACAGGTCTTAATAGTTGCCAAGCTTGGACGTCTCTGCTCTAGATCATGAGAGATACTAGATTTAAGACTGTGCTAGCATTAAGCACAGGGATGCACATCTGGAAACATGGATCCCACAGCAATTGTAGCATGCTCTCCTGGGATCAGGGGTCTCAATTTGCTGGGTCCTGTTACAAAACCATGTGCCGTTTTGGTTTCAACGCAACTTCTATGCAATCAGCATGGGAGGAACAGAAAAGGAATAACTTAAGATACCTATACTATACTTACCCAGGACCCATTGTACTGCCAGAAATGCAATTATTTGCCAAGTGATCAGCAGTAACTGTTGGGGATACAGGAGAGGGATCTTCGTCATTAACTCCGTCCACTTTCATCTTCTTGACGGGCACATTTCCAGCAAAGGTGGAAACTCTCTTGACACGGATAGCTGGGCGAGGCCCGGGCAACGACACCAAGCCAGGAATACTAAGCACACTAGAATTCATGGCGACTGGCTGAAGAAGACAGGTCTGCTGGAGTCCCAGCGAGGGTGTCATCAGAGCTGGGGTACCCAGCGCCAACTGCCCACCCCCAACAGCCTGAGATGTGGTGCCCATCACGTTCATCATGGGTACCATGCTAAGCACTGGGCCCCGGATTGTCCAAGTGGGCAAAGGGTTAGGAGACAGGCCCAGAGGTGCCCGCAGAATAACTGTGCCAAGGTTGGGAGCAGTGGACATCGGTGTGGGGTTCGGTTTGGAAGCCTGTTCCCCATCTTGAGTTGCCAACAGGCTTTCCTCGCCTTGAACTTTCATGCACACCTGGGCCAGCTTGTTCACCAGAATGATTCTGGAGTTGGGCTTTTGTGCCTCAGGTCCCAGCACCGTCACTTCAGGGGTGGAGGGCATCTGGGCGCAACCAAGGGTTAAGGATGGAGCCGGAGCCGGAGCAGGGATGGGATGGGCCGACTCGGTGCCATTGAGGCTGGCAGAGGTAGGAGGTGCCGGTGGCAGTGGCATCGGGCTGAGACAAGAAGGTGGGCTGCTCTTGCTCTCGGGAGCATCCATGTTCTTCAGCACAAAGTCCACAATGTCCGAGGGCAAGTCCTCTGGCGCTGGGGTGGGGCCGGCCAGCTCTCGCTCGACCCTCGGCTCAGGCTGTTTGCCCTTGGTGGAAGGGTGTCCCCCCGCCGCGTCCGCCTCACTGTCAGTGCCGTCATCTATGCCATCCAGCTGGTGGATATGGGGCAGTGGGAGCTCCAGCGGGTAGGGCGGCAGAGGTGGGTCTCGGGTCACCACCGTACGCGGGAAGCGGAAGTAGCGGCTGGCCTCTCCTTCCTCCTCACTCTCGCCGTCGCCCAGCCCATCTAACTGGGGCAGGCCCAGGCTGGGCGAAGGGGGACACGTCCGCGGCCCTCCCAACTCTTCTTCCTGGAAAGGCTCATCCAGAAGGCTGTCGTCAAACTCCAAGTCGGAGACGTTGAGCTCAAAGGCCAGCTCTGGCGGCACCGGGGGGGAGGAGGGAGGGGGCGAGGTAGCTGCGACGGGCGGCGGTTCGTCACACCCGGCTGAGGTAGAAGGATGCCTGAAGCCGTTCCCAGCCGTGGGGTAGTCTGGGAGGGGTGGCATTGCCCTGAGAGAGGTGCTGGGGGGGCTAGTCCTGCTAGCGGGGGCCTGGGGTGGGAGAGGGGACCGGCGGGGGCGAGGGTTTCTGCTAGGTGACATGGGGCTGAGGCGTTGGGCGCGGCGCGGGGGAGGGAAGTCGGGGTCACCCACAGTCAAGATATGATGGGACACGGATGATGCGCTCCCTGCAAAAGAGAGGAGGGAAAGAAAAAAATGGTGGTGTTAGGAAGAGCAAGGATGCATTGGCTGCAGGGATCTCTCCAGGTCAGGAATGTGCTATGGAGACAAACCCCCAACCTATCAACTCTTCCTCCCCGCCCCTTCACTTCGGTGGGGACATTTTTAGTAGTATTTACAAGGAGCTTTTGGGACATTGCTTAAGAATTAAGAGAAGGGTCGACAGCAAAGGGTTGGACTTAATTCTCTTACAGCTACGTAGGGATTGTACGCTGATCCCCCTTTTCACTCTACCTCCAGCTTCTGCCATCCTTTCTCCTACAGTTAGGATGGGTTGAGCCTAGCGTTGTATTTCACATGCCACCAATCCTGGATTGTGGTCTAACACAATGAATGAATTCCAAGCCACTGTGGCTCAGTCGGAAAACTGAAAAGGAAAAAGGGACCCTACCACATCTAGGCTACTTCTCTGCGAATTGTTTTGTCCCGGGAGTTGGTTCAAGAGCCAGCCCTTGATTTTTAAAAATGGGCAATCCGCACACCCGATGGACGTGGACTGCCAAGTACTCACCAGGAGAAGGCAACGGGCGGGACGATACCCCGCTTAGGGGGCGGCGGGTGGGGGAGTAGTTGGGCACTTTGATGCGAGCTCCAGTGAGAGGTTTAGGCTTGGAGACAGCAGGCTCTGGAGGTGGCAGAGGTCCTGGGTTCTGTGCTGGAGAGTGGCGCTCCAGTGGTGGTACAGGAGAAGGTGCCTCCTGAAGTGGCTTCTCTCTGAGGTTAGGATCTGAAAAGAGTGAGCAGGTCAGAAATAGAAACCAGAAGCAGTGGAACCCAGGGACCTTCAATGGCTGAGGGGCAAGGACCTTTACCAGGCTCTTATTAGTGACAAGTTACTTGTAGGCTCATGATAATAAAACTTCCAGTTTATGAGACCACTCCAGACCTGGCTGATGGAGTGCAGAGAATCACGAAGATATCTTTGGCAGAAATATGCAAGAACCTGGCCAAAAGGGGCTGAAGCAAGTCCAAAACAACAAAATGATGTTAATGCCCTAATGATGTTATTTAGTTTGGTAATGAAACATCTGTAAGAAAACCACCAAGCACCAAGGAGCCCACAGTTCAACCCTAGTTAGTAATATTCTCTTCTATCAGTACAACATCTGGAAGGGACTCAGGCAGATGCCTCCCTAATTCACTGGAGGAGGAGGAGGAGGAGGAGGGACAGTCCAATCAGACATCTTAGAAGTTCCCAGAGGTTCCCAGGGTTGAAAAATCTAGGCGGTAGAAGGACTGCAGAACTATCCAATGAGTTTGTTGAGCTGACTCCGAACCTCTGTCCCCCCATCATTAAGAAGGACATTAAGAGATGCAGAAAATCTTCTGTCACATTTCTGCACGAGGTGGAAAAGTAAAATGCAAAACAAGTCTAGAAAAAAAGGCCCAGACCAGACTTACCTACAGGGGCAGCAGGACTGTGAGCAATAGTGTGGTTCTCTTCCTGAATTCCCAAGGCATCTGGCTCTTCTTGGCTCAGCTTGGGTCGATACTCCAGGACCCGGCATGTATATCGGCACCGCTTACGGGCATCCACTGTGCTCCAATATAACCTGGAACATCTGGTGGGGATATGTTCAGAAGGAAGCAAAGGATCTCTGTACCGTCTTGGTCTAAGCAGCAAGAAGCCTAGGAGTCAGGCACCTGCCTGCTAGAGAAGAGGTGGGCAACCTGCCATCCCTAACCCTGGTTTTTTTTTTTTTTTTTTTTTGGGGGGGGGGGGGGGTTCCCCGAAATGCTATTGCTGAAATTTTGTAGGAAGATTTCCTGCCATCGGGAGAGAAAGAAAATAATTTTTAGAAATCCTAGAAAATAATCAAACATTATAATCAAGCCTTCAGCTTGGCTTAAGTTCTACTTCTAACACAAGCTTAAAAATAAGAATCTCCAACGTGCCACAAAACTGGAAAGGGCAGCATTTTTTTTTTTTTAAAAAAAAAAAAAAATCTTGGTCCAATTCCATTAGGAAAAAAAAATCTCCCATCAAATGCTATCAAAGATATGCCCTTCCCTCTCTGAAAGGACAATCTCCCTTTTCCAACCTGGTACCCTCTAGAAGTGTAGGACCACAACTCAAAGCATCCAAGCTAATGTGGCCTTCAGGGAGCTTTTTAGAGGCTGGGGGAAGAAGCAGCATCTTTAGTTAGCACATTTCCTATACAAGCAAGTCCTTCAAGTTATGACCTTAACGGAGCACACCCATCAGAGTCATAAAAGGGATTGGTCAGCCCGATTTTATGACCTTTCACTGCGGCCATCGTCAAGCAAGCCAAGTAAAGGCTAGTTTTTGGTAAAACTGTCACAAAACACAATCATGTAACCGTGACGTACGCATGCGCGTACAGCCTGGCATCAAAATTCTGCCTCTCTAGGATAAAAGAAGGAAACAGGACACTGAGACCAACAACTTGGAAGTAGATACTCACTGGTAGCCTACAGGTAAAAGCCGTCCCTCGCATTCGGACAGGTCCGTCAGCATCCCCAAGCTGTCAATCTTCATGGAGCCTGACAGCAGAGACAAGATTTGGGAAGCTGTTAAAAGGCTCACCGAGAGGAAGATCCAACACGCTTCACCGACTGGGCAAAAGTCCCTGAGAAATTCTGCTGTGGGAGTCCCTGGTTGCCATGGGGCTCGCCCCCAAGAATGTCCCGGCGGGTGGTGGCCCATGGAAATAAAGGGGGGGCAGAGTGAGAAGGACGGGCAAGAGCTATGCCCCTCAGAGTAGCCAAGCTGGCAATGCTGCAGAGCAAATACCAAGGCAGAAAGCGGCCTCGCAGAGAGTCAGGCCGCCCTTGTTCCATCGAGCTACGTAATGGTCTATACTGACTGGCAGACGCTCTCCAAGGCAGGGGACTTTCCCAGCCCTACCTGGAGGTGATGGAACTGAACCTGGGACTTTCTGCATGCAAATCAGCTGCTCTACCACTGAGCTACAGCCCTTCCTGCAAAAAGAACATAGGGAAGCCGTCTTCGACAGAGTCGGAGCCTTCTGGCGCCCTACTCAACACTGCCGGCTCTTGCTGGGAGAGACTCTCAAGGTGGCCGGCAGGGGGGGAAGCCAAAATGGATGTTGAGTTAGCCTCTCCCCATAGGCAACAGGCCCCAACCCCTCCCTCCCCCGCCGGCATTCCCAACCATCAACCTGAATTTAATTGCCCACCCACAAAATTAAACACAATAACCCGCAAGATAAAAGAACAGCAGTTCCTGGATAGCCAAGAACTGAAAGCAGGGGTGGAGGGGTACAATCCCAGGCAGATTATTTAAAGGCATCTATCAGTTTATGTACAGTATTTGGAGACAGTTCTATTTTGCAAGGCTATGTAAGAGATTTCAGGATAGGCGACGCACAAATTTAAAAATCGATAAAATATTAAAGGGCCAAACCACTTACAATAAAATTAAGAGGGACTAAAGCATGCCACCAGCTAAAATTAGAGTAGTTTTGAAAGCCCAAATGAAATGATTTTTATCCTGAAACAATGGGGTGCACCTTCAGAATGCCATTCCGCAATTGAGGAACTGCTCCAGAGAAGACCTTCTTTTCTGTTCTTCTCTAGATAGCACTAGCACTTAAGACTTCATAGTGTTTTACAGCACTCTCTAAGCCAGCCAGGGGTCTTCAAACGTGGCCCTTTTATGACTTGTAAACTTCAACCCCCAGAATTCCTCATCCAGCGTGCCTGGCTGAGGGATTCTGGGAGTTGAAGTCCACAAGTCCTAAAAGGGCCAGTTGTGGACTTCAACTCCCAGGCACACTGGATGAGGAATTCTGGGAGTTGAAGTCTACAAGTCATAAAAGGGCCACGTTTGAAGACCACTGGCTTAGAGAGTGCTGTATAACACTATGAAGTCTTAAGTGCTAGTGCTATCTAGAGAAGAACAGAAAAGAAGGTCTTCTCTGGAGCAGTTCCTCAATTGCGGCATGGCATTCTGAATGTGCACCTGCTCTAAGCGGTTTAGAGAGTCAACATATTGCTCCCAACAATCTGGGTCCTCATTTTAGCAACCTTGGAAGGATGGAAGGCCGAGTCAACCTTGAGCCGGTCAGGATTGAACTCCTGGCAGTGAGCAGAGTATGGCTGCAATACTCCATTCTAACCACTGTGCTACCATGGCTCACCTAGACACCAACCTGGTTCTCGGTGCAGCCACTGGAGGCAATGTTTGCTTTAATATTCTCCCCTGCCCCCTCCCACACATATATAGCCACGGAAGCCACCAAGACCAGGTTTAATTCTAATTCCAGGGATGTGAACTGGTGCTTTATCCCGTCCATAAATTGCTCCCGTTCACTTCCATGTGGGGAAAAAACAAAAGGGAGTGGAACTCATTCTCTCAGAAACACATCAGACCTCCACCAGCATGCAATGCTCTCAGGCATGGCCCGCTTTGGCTTCAACGCAATCTGAGCATGAGCGCTGCCAGAATAGAAGGCATGAATGTGACAGGGCTGCAGAGACATTTTCAGATCAGGTCTTCCTTTACCGCTGTAACTTTAAACTCATTTCCAAATCCACCATGAGAATCACCACCTTACAGGAGAAGTAAAGCTTATCTACTCTGGATCCCCAGGCTTCCCTTAGCACAGGGGTCTTCAAACCTGGCCACTAGACTTGTGGACTTCAACTCCCAGAATCCCTCAGCCAGCCCAATGGATTAGTAAAGGGGTCTTCAAACTTGGCCACTTTTAAGACTTGTGGACTTCAACTCCCGGAACCCCCCAGCCAGCCCACAAGTCTTAAAAGTGGCCAAGTTTGAAGAGCCCTGCCTTAGCACATTGCCGCTCTTTTGCATCCCCTCGAGTACCTATCATCATGTGGATGGTATCCGGCTCCAGGCCCACCATAAACTTCCTCTTGAAGCTGATTCCCTCAAAGTCGACGTAGACCCGTCGCAGGACGTCAAACCCATCTTCAGCGACAATCTCCTAGAGGGCAGGCAGAATGGCAGCTGAACACGCTGCTTATTCATAACGGTGTCACCAGAACGCACATAGGGGCAAAGGCCGCCCTCTTTGCAGATCGCAGCCCTGTGGGAAAGGCAGCTCACTCCTCCAGCTTGCCAAGGCCAGAAGCGATGAAACTATCCCAACCTTTTAATCCCAGCATTCATAGAAACTCCGGCATTCTCCACTCCACTCTTTGGCAATTCTCCTGTTTCCATTCCCCCCCCATCCCCCCCCCTCCATTTTTTACCGTTCCATCCAGAAGGTCAATGTGCTTCTGGCAGAAAACTTTTTTGTCTTCCTGGAAAGTACAACGGCAGAGGCGGGCACACATGAAGTGGTAATTACTGAGACATGCAGAGAGGCAGCAGCCAACAGTGGCCCCAGTGCGTTGGCAGTGTTCACAGCGCTAGAACAGGAAAAGTGAGATATGTCAAAGACGGGGTAGCCCTGTCAGTATAGCAGGCCAAACCCACTTAAAGGCCCAGCAGTCACTACCGAGTTTGCTGTCATCAAATTATTGTTTGTAGTGTGCAAAAAAGAGACATATAAGCACACATTTCTTGTGCTTGCCATGCTCTCCTTTGCCTACTGTCTCTCTCTCTCTCCTCATTAAACAAGCCCAGGCAACTACAAAAAATGGCTATGGCAATCTTGTAGTCTATTCCAGGAGTCCCCAACCCCCCCCCAGCCCAGGGACCAGCCCCAGGCCACGGCATGCCATGAACCAGGCCACGCAGACGAGTGGAAGCCCCCTCCGCAGGATGCAGGCAACAGGTGAAACCACGCCCCCTCCGATCCATGGAAAAACGTCTCTTCATGGAACCGTTCTCTAGTGCCCCAAAGGTTGGGGCCATTGTTCTACTCAACTTTTTCTTAAGATTAATATTGCCAGGTCAAGGCTCTGGAAATAAAAGGAATCAAGATGGTCTCCCCATGGGTGCAAGTTTTGCTCTTGTTTTAACTTGGAGTGTATCCAACTGCTTTGGATACAACCACACATTTTTTCTGATCCACTTTTGAGTCTTTGGGGCTCAGGCAGAATTTACACCAGCACTCCTGTTTGAATCCAGAACAGATCTTCCAGCATCAGCAGCCGGGCTACTACTGCATTATTGGACTTAGGAAATCCTGTCTGAACAACAGATGTAACGTAACAATTCTGGTTTTGATGCCACCGCTCCCATCTCTGGTGCAAGACTCCACATTATAACATTTACATCCCTGTACAAAATGCACCATAAGGCACCAAGAAAGTGATCTGTAATAATGCCAAAACAATTCCAAGGTGTGCTTCCCCTGGAGAGGGCCTGTTCTTGCTCCCCTCCAAATAAGAGGGGAGAGCAGAGGGGAACAGGAATGAGCCAAACTTACCATCTGCCGGCCCCGAGCCACAGCAGCATGGACGTTCTTTAAGGAGCCATCATTCTCCTCAAAGACCTCGGCTGACCAGATGGCACAGTTGACGTGGGTCCATTCGTTCTGGCCGATGTAAAGCAGCCTCCCTGCATCCTAGAGAGAAGGGTTCAGAGGAGAGGTGACGTGTTTGGTTTTGATTTAGTATGATTTTTGAATTCCACCGTGCTTGATTGCCTAGCGCAGGGGTAGGCAACCTTGGCTCTTTTATGACTCGTGGACTTCAACTCCCAGAATTCCTGAGCCAGCGTGGGGGGACTATGACCCTTTCATGACTTGTGGACTTCAACTCCCAGAATTCCTGAGCCAGCATGGCTCAGTTTGGAAACTCTCCCTTTCCCCTCAGCATGGCTGGCTCAGGAATTCTGGGAGTTGAAGTCCACGAGTCATGAAAGGGCCATAGATCCCCCATGCTGGCTCAGGAATTCTGGGAGTTGAAGTCCACGAGTCATAAAAGAGCCAAGGTTGCCTACTCCTGGCCTAGCGTTACAGCTAGTCCTCAACTTACAACCCTGAAAAAAATGACATGACTGTTTTTCATACACAGCATTCCTGTGGTCACGCAATCAAAATTTAAATGATTTAAATCTTGAGCTAAGTCTTGTGGGTTCGTGGCCACAAAAAGCATTTAAAGAGGATCTGTGGTGAAGAAGAGGTTGAGAATCACTGATCTACGTGAAAGTCTTCCTTGTAGGACTTCCCGAGGTTGGCCCTTCCAAGAGCAAAGGACTTTGGGACGAACCAGCAGGACCACTTTTACCTTGGAAGGAGCATCTCCAAACTGAAGGCAGAGGGCACACTGTCTCTTATCCTCGGGGTCTGTCAACAGCTGCTGTGGAGAGACACGCTCTGCATCTTTCCCAACTGCAAGGAGAGAAAGAAAAAAAAAACACTGGATTTTGATCCTCACTCCCTACAACCCTCTAATATTTCCTCAGAGCACAGGAGATCCTGAAAAGGAGACAGGATCTTTATCTGGAGTATCTTCAAGTAGAATCAGAAAAACTAGCCTTCTGCCCTTCTAATACGCCAGACTAATCTTCTGACTGTGTGGTGCTGGGTGGAAAGATGGGAGTGTGTAATCCAGCATACTTGCATATCTGCTGGTTGGCCTGATGACCAAATGGGGCAGTCCCACGCTGGAGGTGGCTGCTGGACTGATGGCAGACTCCACCGCCCCAGCCCCCCCCCCCTCCTTGTGCTATGCCAGGGGTCTTCAAACTTGGCCCTTTTATGACTTGTGGGCTTCAACTCCCAGAATTCTGGGAGTTGAAGTCCACAAGTCACAAAAGGGCCATGTTTGAAGACCCGTGTGCTATGCTCTCCATACGACCATCTTTTTGGTTATCATCTTGATGCATTCTCATTGTAGTCCTTTTCATCATTTGTTTTATTGCTCTATTATTTTACTCCTGTTTACACTCCTTTCGTTTTCTTCCTTTTCATTATTTTAACCCGCCTAGAGTAGCCCCATGGAGAGATAGGCAGCGAGTAAATTTAACAAGCAAACAATAAATATTTGGAGAGGGCTGGATTGCAGAAGGCTGCTACAGGCAGTGGTGGAGCAGGAATCGGGCTCAAAAGAAGGAAGGGTTATAGGTTCTCTATGTATTGGGGAGATGTGGGGTGAGAAGACAGCCCCCACCCCCCCACCCTTTAGCAAGTTGTTGGTCTGAAGGTATCTGCAAGCAAAGAGGAAACGCTTGACCCTTGAGGCCTTTCCATCCAAGCCTTACCCATGTTTTCAGGGCCAGCAGAACTCAGATGGCTGTTGGCAGCTGAGCTGACCTCTTGTGGCTGCCTCCACTGAGCATAGATGTGGTCAGAGGAAGGAGGCAGAACTGCATTGGGAAGCATGCCACTGTCAAAAGAGGGGAGGAGAAAGTCAGGAAACCATCAGAAGCTGCAGAGGCTATTCCAGTGGTGGCGAACCTATGGCACGCATGCCAGAGGCGGCACTCGGAGCCCTCTCTGTGGGCACGCCTACTGCTGACAGCAGCTTGAGCAGGTCCATTAGGCTGCCGCTGCCACCCGGAGCAGCAGCCCCATCCAGCACAAAGAAGGCAAAGCAGCCATCTAGCAAGCTTGAGTAGAGATGGTACATCACGCCCCCATGTGCTCACTAGCCTCTGTGTGCGGGGGCCGATGGTGTCAGGCAGCATCTGCCCCGGCCTTGCCTTGCCCCACAGCATTGGCACCCCCACCCTACCCCCTGCAGGACAAGCCTCTTGCCCACCGCTCCACCACCAGAGACCCTCTGGATCTCCCCCAATCCTGCCTAGCCCCCACAGGCATCCCCCCCATGAGCAGCATCAAGGTGGCCACGCCCACCCAGTCTGCCATGACCACCGCAGCCACGCCCACCCAGTGGGTCACACCCCCACACACACCCTGAGGGCACCACAATGCTGATGCGGCCCCTGACACTTTGCGATAAATAAGTGGCTTTTGGGTTGTGGTTTGGGCACTCGATCTCTAAAAGGTTTGCCATCACTGGGCTTTCTAAAACAGGTAAGGGTTGCATTAGGCCACCCAACTCATTCTTCTTCATACCCCTCATTGGGAACAGCATCTTCCATTAAGATACAGTTACAAGAAAACGGCTGATTAAACAGGACTTTAAACAGAAAGCATGACACGTGTTGGGGACTGCTGCTATGGATAAATTAGTTTGGTGCACCAAATTCATTTCATGGTGTAACCAAGGGCTTCGCTGCCTCCAACAGCCCCAACTGGATAAAGATTCCACATCACCCGATATGACTTTGGAAAAGACTTCCATATTTTGGGTTTTCAGCACTCACTTTGGAAGGGAGCTGTTGCGGGTCCAATGTTTTGTATCCTGAGCATCGAACCAACTGAAATACTTTCCCATCAGCTGGAAAGACAAGAGAGAGGAGTTCAGAGAGCTAAGACGAGAGGCAGCAGTTCCCAGGAAAGCAAAACAAACCAAGAACTATTCCAAGCTCAGGATAAAAACTTGCAAACACAGGATACTTACTTCCAAACACACTCCAGACAGCTGTTCTAAACTTGGAACAGTTTGCCTAACCCTGACAGATGTTATACATAACTATAGGAGAGAAGGTACATGAGGCTAAGGTGAAACGGATACTCTATGGTAGGGGTCTTCAAACCTGGCCCTTTTATGACTTGTGGACTTCAACTCCCAGAGTTCCTCAGCCAGGCATGCTGGCTGAGGAATTCTGGGAGTTGAAGTCCACAAGTCATGAAAGGGCCAGGTTTGAAGACCCCTGCTCTATGTATCCCTGCACACTTTAATCCTTATCAACTAAATTAATTCAAGAGACCATCTTCCACCACCGACAGGTGATGAGTACCTCGATATAGAGTGTTTTTGCAGAGGAGATGACTTGCTGTTCCTCTGTGTGTCCCAACAGGACTCCCACTATGTCCTCATGGAAGCTGTGCTGCAAAGAGAGAAAAAGCTCAATGGAGGTTACAAGTAGCTCCCATTCTCCAGTTCCAGCATGTAATTCTTTTCCCCACACTCACCACGGACGAGTAATGTCCCTGTTCAAAGAGCTTGTTGACAGTGCGTAGGTCACAAGGCCGGAGGTGAACCTTCACGCCATCATCCGGGCAGCACTGCCGAAAGCAAAGAGGTGAGGAAAATGGGCTGCTGTCACTTCTACCTGCAGCCTATAAGCCACCTTCTCCTAGGCCAGTGATCCCCACACCTTGGCAGCCTGGCATGGAATGGGAAGGGGGCGGTGTTGCATGGGTGGCAGGCACACACGCGTGTGTACAGCTCCATTGGTGCGAGCAGGGGGCACGTGTGCCCTCCATTCACACGAGTGAAGGTTTGTGCGTGAGCATCTGTGTGCTTGCCCATCACTCATGCAGCTTGGTAGTGGGCTGCAGCCCGGGAGTAGGGGACCCCTGTCCTAGGCTATGTTTCTTCCAAAGGAAGAGAAATTTGCAAAACAGTAGCAACATGCAAGCAACTTTCAGACCAGTCTTCTCCAACCTGGGCACCACCACATACGTAGGCTTAAAAATCCCGTTGTTCCCCAATCAATGTGGACACTGAGAAAAATTCTAGGAATTGAAGTCCATACATCTGGTTGGAGCAGGATGAGAGCCTCAGCTCCAGGAGCACTAGAATCAACTAGTATTTCCACTAAAAGGTGCAGCCATGCAGAAAAGCTGGCAGTTGCCTCTGAAATAATGTGTCAGAAGGGTTTAGCAACCGATCTTAAGATATGGATGAAGCCACCTGGAAGGAAATAGCTTTTCAAATAACTCCCAATCCACAAACTGATTAAAACAATGATGACTGGCATGTTTGCATTTCTGTATTTATTTAGTTTAGGCGTCGCCCAACTGTGATCAACTTTGAGTGGCTCATCGCATAAAAGCAAACAACAGATCTACCAAGAGTATGGGATGATAACAATAACCAGATGGCAGAACCGATCAACCAGAGAAAGAAGCTGTACACTCATCACAAAGCTCTAATTACCTTAGCCCAGTGCCTGGGAGAATGTCTGCCAAGCTAATTGGCAGCCAGTACATTTGGGTCATCTATACTGAGCACTCTGCGCCATCAAATTGGATTGGGGAAAGAGAGAAAATAGAGGTCCCCCACACGATGCTCCAGAAACCATACCTGTGCACACTGCATCAGTGGTGCCACACACTTGGAGCTTAGCAACCCTTGCAGCACTTGCCGCAGTCCCTTGCGCAGCTCTGAGTTAAGGACCTCTCGCCACTTGGTCTTATCGCTGCCACAGCAGGGCCGGCATGCATACACCACGCTCTCCGGCAAGTTAGACAAGATCTCATAGCCCTCGTCTGGAAGAGACAGGAAAGGAGCACATCGCTCATGTTCATTCCTAGGTCAAATGACACTCCCATTTTCCCCCCTCCAGTCTTTTTTTGGTACAGGCTGCCCTACTGAGCTACATTTACGAATATGAAATCTAGCTGGGGGAACCCATAAAGGGGAAAGCACCACAAAGGTCACACAATTCTAGAACAAAACAATCCCCTGCTGCAACACTTCTGCTACCATCAACGGCTTTCCCCACATAATATCTGGATTCAGCATTCAGGCTGAGTTTAGTGCAACGTCTAAGACTCTGACTTTGAAAACAATCATTTATGGGTTTGAACTGCCTGACCCAACAGACTTGTTAAATATCGAGGTTCGAATGATAGATTAGTATAACGACTGAAACCAGTCTGGAAGATATTAGGATATGAATGGAGTAGGAGTAGGAGTAGGAATAGGAAAAGAATGGAATGGAATGGAATGGAATGGAATAGAATAGAATAGAATAGAATAGAATAGAATAGAATAGAATAGAATAAGGAAATTAGAATAGAATAATTTCAGAAGGAATGGAATAGAATAGAATAGAATATCTTTATTGTCGTGTAACTCACAACAAAATTAAGTGCTGTCCTCAGTGCACATCACACACAAGTAAAAACCACAACTAAGGACATACATAATATACACACATCCTTCACATTCTATTCACTATTGCGCTGCGCCTAATATTGCACTTCAATGTTGCACTATGCAGTAGTATTTAATAAGATTACAGTTCTGGGATAAAAACTATTTTTCAGCCGGTTTGTCTTGTTTTTATTATCCTGTACCGTCTGCGCGATGGTAATAGTTAAAAAAAAAAAAATGCAGCAGCAATGCGATCCATCTTCTTAGGGCTAGTCCTAGTCCTTTCCCAATGTGGATGGACAACAAAATGGCTTAGCCTCCTGAATTAAGCCATGTTGCTCCAGACAACCCACCTGAAAGTCCCTCGCACTTGGCATGAACCCAGTGGTCACACTTGGCACACTGCATCATTTTGCTCTCGTAATCATTATCTTCGTAGCAGTGCAGGCAGATCGGGCAGTAGTTCCCTGCACGAGGAAGAGACCCCACATTAAGAGGGATGATGAGCCCACCCGGTTTTTGAAACGAATGTTAAGATTTCAACGCTCGTTCCATTCATACCCGGTTATTTCAGTAGCCCAACAATATTCAGTTAACAAAAACCGAAACACCAATAAAAGCAGAATAGAAGCTGCTGGCCATAAAGTAGAATAAGAACTATGCCTCGGTGTCGAAACGGAACAAAACTAAAATGCCTAACAGGTTGAAAAACTAATAAACCATTCTTGGTTTAAATAAACCATGCCTGGCACCTGAAAATAGCCGGTTTGGCAGAATGATGAAAAGGTGGGCTAGAACCGGGGGCGGGGGGGGGGGGGGGGGGAACCGAGGTTGAAGTCTATTCTTTAAAATGGTCACGGAAGCTTTTAAAGCAGATGATAAAAGCCAATACAAACTAATATAAAGTAAGGGGGGAAAAGGGGGCAAAAAACAAAAGTAAATCAAGGAAAAAGCAAAAACTACAAGGAAAAAAAGGTGAAGAGAAAGAGAAAAGAAAAAAAGATATAAAATGTGGCTTCTGGTATTCTTCACGGCAGTTATAAGCACAGATATATTTTAATCTCTCTGAAGTTACATCACTCAGGTTCAAGTCTACGCGGAGTGACTTTGGGCCAGCCTTTCACTCTTAGCCCAACTTACTTTACAAGGCTATTCTTAACGGGGAAAATCGGTATTAGTAATCTATAAAGGTAAAGGTAAAGGTTCCCCCGCACATGTGTGCTAGTCGTTTCCGACTCTAGGGGCCGGTGCTCATCTCCGTTTCAAAGCCGAAGAGCCAGCGCTTGTCCAAGGACGTCTCTGTGGTCATGTGGCCGGCATGACTAGACGCCAAAGGTGCACGGAACACTGTTACCTTCCCACCGCAGTGGTGCCTATTTTTCTACTTGCATTTTTACATGCTTTCGAACTGCTAGGTTGGCAGAAGCTGGGAGGAGTAACAGGCGCTCACTCTGCTACGCGGCACTCGGGATTCGACCCGCCAAACTGCCGACCTTCTGATCGACAAGCTCAGCGTCCTAACCCACTGAGCCACCGCGTCCCTAATCTATACCTCTGTAAAAAAAATATAGGGAATGCATACGCAAGAATTACTTTGGAAAGCCAATGTGGAATAATGGCTAAAAGGACGGGCTGACCCCAGAGACTAAAGGTCCATAAATTCATTAAACATGTCCTTGTACTGAAACACTTGCTAAGCACTCCGATTTATAATGAAAAACGTCTGAAACTTTTCAGAAGATTTTGCTGCACTCACCTTTATTGTACAGCACAGAACAGGCCGAGCAGAGACTGTAGTCGCTGGACCATTCCGTGTCCCAGTTCTTCCCTGGCGCTGTCCCACAGCTTTTGCAGCGGATGCAGGCAGAACAGATCTGAAGGACGTAAAAGGATTTCACAATTGCAATATAGGGGTGGTTGAGCCTGCAGTACAAAGGCTGTAGAGTTGATTCACTCTCCTCCTCTGCTCTAGTGTTTCTCAACTACGGCAACTTTAAGGTGTGTGAACTTCAACTCCCAGAGTGTGCTGGCTGGGGAATTCTGGGAGTTGAAGTCCCCCATATCTTAAAAGCTGCAGAGGTTGAGAAACACTGCCCAACATTTTCCACTCTGCAGATACTTACCCAGCCCTTCCTCTTACGAAACGGTTTGGTGGGATAGTTGGGGCCAAGGCAGGCCAGGTGATAACAATTCCTGCAGCGCTCACACTCCAGCAGTTGCTGTGGCAGGTTATAGAAGAGAGAGAGAGAGAAAGGGAGTAAGGCGCGGGAAAAGCAACTGAGCTGCTACCCATGTGTTTGGAATCCTTCACATCTGCTAACGGAGAACTGCGACCAGAAATGCAAAACGTGCAGGGGGAAAAAAAAAAAAGAAAGCTGAGAGCTAAACACAAAAGCTATGTTAAGAAAACCAGATCCTTAGAATTCTGGTTTTATTTTATTTTTTTCCCAAATATTTACGTTCCTGATAAAAGAAGCTTCTCCTTCGAATATAATTTAAAAAAAATACTGGAAATGTGCAGAGATGGATAGGTTAACGTTAAAAACTAAAGAAAAAGAAGAAACGGAATTATTATATGACACGGGACTTATTTACCAATGGGTAAAGGTAAAGGTTCCCCCGCACATGCGTGCTAGTCGATTCTGACTCTAGGGGCCGTTGCTCATCTCCGTTTCAAAGCCGAAGAGCCAGCGCTTGTCCGAGGACGTCTCCGTGGTCAGGTGGCCAGCATGACTAGACGCCAAAGGCGCACGGAACGCTGTTACCTTCCCACCGTAGTGGTCCCTATTTTTCTACTTGCATTTTTACGTGCTTTCAAACTGCAGGGTTGGCAGAAGCTGGGAAGAGTAACAGGCACTCACTCTGTTACGTGGCACTTGGGATTCGACCCGCCAAACTGCCAACCTTCTGATCGACAAGCTCAGCGTCCTAACCCACTGAGCCACCACGTCCCTCCCATTTCATGCACAGCTGTTAATACTGCCATTTCACCCCCCTTCCTTTAACACCCTTCCCCTATTTACTTCTGTTTCACTTTGCAGTATATGTTGCTTAAAAAAAAAACCTTGCAGAAGTACCTCTCTCCAGTTGAGAATCCTTTGGTTGTTTACTGGTTGTCCTTGATTTATGACCACAACTGAACCCCCAATTTTTATTGTTAAGCAAGATACATGTTAAGTGAGTTTTGCCCCATTTTACAAACTTTCTTGCCGCAGTTGTTAAGTGAATCACTGCAGTTGTTATGTTAGTACAAGGGTCTTCAAACTTGGCCCTTTTATGACTTGTGGACTTCAACTCCCAGAATTCCTCAGCCAGCATCTTAAAAGTTGCCAAGCAAAAAGTATCTTTTTGGTATCTTTTTGTTCATGTTACAACAGCAGCGAGAATAACCTTTGCTCAACAGTGGAAAGATATAAATATCCCAACAGATCAAGTTAATTAATAAGATTTTGAATTGCGCTGAAATGGATAAACTAACCCATATACTAAAACAGAAACAAGAATCTATGTATTATACCAATTGGGAACGATGGTATGTTTGGTTAAAAAACAGAACAAATCTAGAATAGTTAATATAATACTTCAAAGTAATTTTTATGATAATATTTAATAGTTGAAATAGACAATGATAAATAAGATTTAAGATTTACCGGGATGTAACTTTGTGTAATTATACAGGGGACTTTAACCCCCAGTTAGTTTATATGTATGTTTGTTAAATGTTTGTTTATTCTTCTCCCTTTTCTTTTTAATTCGGAATGTATATACTTTATATGTATGTGTTTGTAAATATTTAATAAAAAAAATTTAAAAAAAAAGTTGCCAAGCATGAGAAAACATGGGGACACGGGTACAAAAGACCCAAATTTGGCAGAAGACTCCAAGGAAAAGCGAAGGAGCGATCCGAAATTCTGTATTTGGTCAACTGTTCGCTGTCCTAAGTGCATAAAAGTAAGAGACATGGAATATAAATCCGTAACAAACTACATTTTTATGGGAGAAGGGATAAGAGGAGGAGGAGGAGGAGGAGAGCACCAGGGAGGCAAATCAAGATTCAGGTCAGCTAAAAGGGAACCACTGAAGCCATTCGGTAGATGGAGTACTCATGTTAAGGAAACCAAGAGTGAAGAAAATAATAGGATGATGCCCGAGTACCCAAGTGGCTCTAGAAAAAGGAGAGACACGAGCACTCATGAAAAGGAAGGAAGGAAGTGTGGTAGCAAAAGAGGAAGCCAAAGAAGGATGGGATTAATGTTTTCTGAAACCTCAGTTTACTGCTGCTTCTGCTATTGCTACATCTGCCCATTTTTGGTTATGTTCTCCGAGTCTGGGCTTAAAGAAGGGGAATGCCCCACACTCTCCCCATTATCCTGAAAGGGGAGATAAAGACCAAGGAGCAATTGATTTAAGGTCACTTTCCTGACCCTCCATCTGTGAGCATGAACAAGCTAAAAGCACAGCCGTTTCCAGGATGCTGGTTCCTGCCCCCCTTACACAGAGCTGTTGGTGATGCAATGATGGACTGCTACTTCCCTGTTAGCAGAAGGAGCATACAAGCCAGTGTATTCCCTGCACACTCACACACTCACTCTCTCTCTCTCTCTCTCTCTCTCTCTCTAACATACACACACACACACACACATCACTTCCTTACCTTGGAGGCTTTGTTTTTGCGGTCACAGACATAACAGAACTTGCAACGGCGGCAACACCAGCTGTCCTCCTGCTCGGGCAGTGGCTGTTCATCCTCCTCCAGGCAGAAGACATGGAAAGGGTCACAACACACCTGGCAGTACACAAGCTACAGAACAGGCAGCAGTCAGGTTAGAGATCCTACATCCATGAAAACAGGAAACTGGATAACTCGATTCCTCTTTAACCCCCAAACCCTGAGGGCAAAAGGACCCCAATGTGCAACTCCACCTGACCAAATCCCAAATGGGAAGGAAAGCCCTTCCTCAAAATTCCTGCCCAGGGCAACTTTCAGTACTTCTTAGCTCCTTCCATCATTGGACACACCTGATGGAAACCTTTGCTTGCGCAGAGCAGGCAGACCACCTGCGTTGTGACTGGTACTGAAGTGAGGATGCTGAGACCACCCATCAGCCAGACATTCTCCAAGTCACAGTCTTCCTATGGGGCACACAAGTGGGGAAAAAAAATGCTCTAAAAGCTATAGAGCGACACACCGTGAATTGATGAACGGAAAGGGAATTTAAAAACTTTCAATGGTATGCCCTGATGACTTCTTCTGACAGTAGAGGGATGACCAATCAGCCTCAAAGGATATTTGTTCTGCAGTTTGGGAATGACACAGGGGGAAAAAAAATCCTCCTGTGCATTAACAAGACAAACAGAGACTTGGATTTAGAGATTGTAATCTATTAAAAAATTTAAAACCAAGACGAACAGCTTATACTGAGTCACAGAAACAACTAGGAACCATCACATATCCTTTAATGTGGGACAAACTAGGTTGCAAAACTGCACTGGTACATAAGATTAGCAGGCAACCTTCTTCCACCAGCTGAAACTACAGGACAATCTCCGAGGACAGTCCTGTGTATAGCGTGCTGCAGTAGCCTAGACCAAAACTGTTCAGGTCTACAACAATATCATCTATAGAGCCATTTGGGTTTAATAGGCATAAGACTGTAAATAGCAGATTTAGGAACAGGCGCCGAGATTTTGTTCCACTAGGCGCAGGGGTAAGCCATCTTGGCTCTTTTTTGACTCGTGGACTTCGACTCCCAGAATTCCTGAGCCAGCATGGCTCAGCATGGAAACCTCTCCCTTTCCCCTCAACATGGCTGGCTCAGGAATTCTGGGAGCTGAAGTCCACGAGTCATAAAAGAGCCAAGGTTGCCTACCCCTGCGTTAGGGAATACGCTTTGGAGTCTAGTGATTGCCAACTTGACTTAGCTGTATATGCCATCCTTTCCATGGGGTCTATGAGGCAGAAGTCCCTCCCTCACCTTGAAATCAACCCTGAGCCGGTGGACTCCGTCTGTGGACTTCTGTTTCCCATTCCAGCCATTGGAGACGGAGGGCAGTGAGGCAGAAAGAGGGATATCCTGAAAAGGACAGAGAAAAGAAGGAAAGATAGCGGCAGATTAACTGAATATTCCCAGACATCCAGGTGTCCTATGGGATACACGATGGTGGTATTAGGATATGACAAGAGAAGAAATAAACTGATGTGGGGGAGGGTAAGGAAGGATGATGGAAGAACTGGCATATTTTGCCATAAGGGAAATGAATCTCGGTGGGAAAACAAACCAAGAAATGACTTGCCACTTGGCTCATATCCCACTTAAAAGAACACAACACACAGTGGATTCCTTGAAGTCCCTGATGTGCACTGTGCACCCTCCCGAGTTACAATACAAACAACAACAAAACCTAGCCCAGACGTGAATTTTTTTGCCTCTCTCCTCCTTTTCTTGATGGCTCACCTTCTCCGGTTTCTTCCTGGCTTTCAACTGCACCACAGGCTGCAAAGAACTTTTACGAGGCCGGCTTTGCTCCTCCGAGTCCACGGGAAGCAAATCTGGAAACATATGAGCATCTCAGAGCGTATTCTCTTTGCATCAGACTCAAACAGGATGAGAAGCTACTCTATTCTTCACCTCGAAAGCACAAAGCATGGCAACTCCACTAGGCTTTACCTCAGAGATGCTGTGAGTCAAGAATAAACCAGAATCTACTGAATTATCTATCACTGAGCATCAAGGATCTCTGGCTTGCTGTAACGGCACGTCACACCAAAACGAGACAACCTCTCAGGCCCTATTGGTCTTCCCATCAAGAGCTTCCTCTTAAGAAAATTGTGCCCAGGGTGGGCATGCCAACAACCATGCTTGTGCCCTCGGAAGCTGCAGCTAGCCACAGCTTCAGACACATGCGAGAGCTTCTTGTTTTTGTGCAAGTGGCATAGATGGCTACCGATAGTAGCCCAGTAGCTGTCAAATCTTAGCCTGGAAGTCATGGACCAAGCAACCCAAAAGTTCACATCTCACCTGAGTCCCGGGAAGATTTCCGGCGATGAGTGGCTGAGCCGGAGGCCGGCTCTGTGTCTGAGTCAGAGGATTCAAAGATGTCATATGAGGGCCTCTGCTTGACGCAGCGCCGGGCTGACTTACGCTGCAACAAAGAGTCTTGCTCAGCAGTCTCTGTGGCCCCCAGCATGACTTCCCAGGGGGCTGGAAACTCCTCTTGAGAATCCTCTGAATCCCAGGGGGCGATGGGCTTCACTACTGTACGGCCTGAAGACAAAGGCATGGGTAAGCAGAGCCCGGTGGTCCGACTCTAGCAGCAGATGGATGCTGGGCCGAACTTTCCTCCATCCCCCTTGCACACTGCCCAAGACTTGTTATAAATGCATAATCAGGGGTGGGGAGATGGGAGAGAAAAATGAATGCAAACCCTTGAACTGAGGCATGGTACTTAGTGCAGCTGACCGCCATCCCAACAGGCTCTGAACCTCTGACCAGACCAAAATTCAAAAAAGCTCTGCAGCTCGGTTAGGTGATCTTAACCAGTATCAACTTTCAGCTTAACCTATTGCTCAGCGCTGCAGGACTGACAAGGACCAAGAAGAGCTCTCGAGTTGCCAAAAGAATATTTCTGTATCTCACTGCTTGCAACCGGAGGGCATTTGGCTTTTAGCAGCCCGGATTTAAGGTTGGTGAGAGTTGCTTACTCTCACCTGCCTAGTGGAAGAAGCCGCACCTCAACACAACAACACATCTTGTGTCAGCTGTTGCTCTGCTTAGCCACGGACCCATCTAAGGCTCTCCCCATGACAAAGTCTTTATTAGCTCACTTACCTTCGCCACAGCTCATCTTCCATCTATTGCGGCAATGCTTTAATCTTACCCCCTCCCTCCTGTCAGCAATTTAGGTCTCCAATCCCTACCCATCCCTGATGGAAATGCTGTTTAAAGGGCCCTTTCTTCCTATCTTAAAAGGCCCGGTAAATGGTCTTCCTCCTTACTTTCTCATTCCCAATACAAAAGAGATTTAAGATCTACAGCTAAGAGCAGAGAGATAAGGAAAAAAACTAGATGGGACTTCAGAGACCATTATCACCGGGGTCATACTGACTTTGGCTCAAGGCTCTGAGCTCCTATAGATCCAACTTCAATCAGGCACTATGGATTTACTCCAAAGGTGCACTGGCGGCTTGTAATTCTCCTTGGCTTACAGCAAAGCCAAAGAGCAATTTTCTAGCTTTCTAGCAGTCATTGTCGACTTTCTCATATGCAGATGAAGCCGAATGAAGTCTCTGATCCCAACCCCTCCCCCTTGAAGGTACCATTAAGAGCTTTTTTTGTGTGAAATTCAAAGGGAGGGAGGGAGGGGTGGAGGGCCAAAACTCCCTGCCTCTGCTCCCAGTGTGGAAGCCAGAAAAAGGATGAAGAAGCAGTGAAGAGGTAAGGCAGGAAAAAGATTCAGCAGCTCAAAGGGACCCTCAACACGTGGCTGCACTTTCTAGCATTTCTCCCAAGCCACCCCCAGAGCTGAGCTGAAGAAGCCAGGAATCTAAGCTCCAATTCCCCCACCCCCCAAGAGCAGAACAAGCCAAATGTTGTCTCCCCCCACACACACACACAACACACACACACTCTTTGCCACCCTCCCCACCTTCAGCGTCCTTTCCCAGATTTATCTGCTCACATAAGCAAAGTTTCTTCAGTCTGCACAGCAAGTGAGGGCATTCTCAGGGGCATGCATGATCAACTCTGCTCAGGCCCCCTCAGATCACAATGGCCTCCCCAGCCCAGCCCCTTCCTAGTACCTGCCCACTTCCTTCCCATAATCCCAAAAAAAAAAGACAGGACCTCCACCCACTCCCACGGTTGCAGAACTACCTATGGTATCCTTGGCTCCACCCATCCCAATCTTTAGCAGACAACAGCATTCCTTCACCTAGCAAGTGCCTTTTCCACTTGCTGGCCTCCGGAGGACTGCAATTCCCAGAATTCCCCAACCGGATGCCAAACTGAGGAAGACTAGTCTACTTTTAAAACCCCTTTTTTCCCCCAGAGCATCTAAAAGATCTTGGGGGTGGGAGGGGAGCAGAGACAATGAGGGAAACTGCTACCTGGGACTTCTTCCAAAGAACATTTAAATCAGGGGTCTTCAAACTTGACCCTTTTATGACTTGTGGACTTCAGCTCCCAGAATTCCTCAGCCAGTGTGCCTGGCTGAGGAATTCTGGGAGCTGAAGTCCAC
>JAKJMR010000386.1:5656-45544 GCA_024449315.1 Daboia siamensis
AAGAAGAAGAAGAAGAAGAAGAAGAAGAAGAAGAAGAAGAAGAAGAAGAAGAAGAAGAAGAAGAAGAAGAAGAAGAAGAAGAAGAAGAAGAAGAAGAAGAAGAAGAAGAAGAAGAAGAAGAAGAAGAAGAAGAAGAAGAAGAAGAAGAAGAAGAAGAAGAAGAAGAAGAAGAAGAAGAAGAAGAAGAAGAAGAAGAAGAAGAAGAAGAAGTAGTCTTGCCAAAGGAGAACCTTAACTGAAATCTGAATACTTTTGATATACTAACAGTTTTGATCTCAGTGAGAACCAGGACAGATCTTCTATAATATTGCCAGCCAAAATATATCTGCAAATCAGTGGTGAGCCTTCCTTCTGCTGTATGTTTGGCAGTTAGGATAAAGCAATCTCTCATTTAGTCCTGTTTTTACAGCCTAGGAGAAGCAAATATTTCCTTACATCAATAATAGCTCTCCAGAAAAACTTCCACTATGTCCCATTCCTCAACTGGAGATACCAATCTTAAGTATGCAAAAGATGTCCAGTGTCAATACATTTAGTTTGCAAAATTACTTGGATATAATTTCTACCAGAATGTTCAAATACTACATTATCTGTAAAATAGTTCAATCAAACCTGCATTATTTAACTGCTTGTTCATTCTCAGTCAATACTTGATAAAAAATGTGTCATGTTTCTTTGTTTAAGTTATTATCTGGCTGAAGCTTCAAATATAATAAAGACTCTGAATCTATTCTACAGGGACTTCTTTAATTCTTTTTTTAATTATTCAGAATATTAACTCACTCCGTTGGGATTTTCTTTAGCTAAGAACACAAAAGAAGATGCTAGAAAGCCAATTAGCTTTACTTTTGTTGCATGACAATTTTGTTAACTTTAAAGCAAAGATGAGGATGACAGTGATAAAACATAAAAATAGTTGTATTAAAATTGATAGCAATACTGAAAGAATTTCCATCCTTTTGTTTTATCATAGATGGAAGAAGACCAGTTGTGACTTCTTAGCCAGGGAGACTGATGGACAGAGTTGAGTAGAACAGGGAGATTAATGGATAAAACTGAGTAAAACTTTATTCCATTTGTATGACCACACAGATGGATTTTCTCCATGATGATCTGTTTCTGATCTGGTCCTATCTCTTCTAACGACAATTCCACTGCCACTCTAAGTCTATCAATTTTCCTGCTAGTTGTTCTCTACTCTTTCTTGAAATGCTTCCTTATTTCTTGTATAAACCTACTGATTAAACAACTATGTCCTTGAATCACTGCCTTGTACTTTTCTTATAGACCAAGAGAAGTCTCACAATGTTCATATCGGTAGACCTATGTTCAAATAGGACAGAACAATAAGAACAATATATTGTGGAGGGTCATATTGACCTAAATCTACAAAAGTATATACTAAAATAGTATTTACCTCAGAATTCTACATAGGGATAAATTCTGCACAAAGAAATTAATGGATATTAGTTGACTTCAGGACTCCAAACAAGACAAAGCAAGGTCAGGGCATTTTAGAGCATCTCAGGAAATTCTATTGTGGGTCTCAAAAATGTCTCATTTGAAAAAAAAAAAAACAACTTTAACAGAACAGAAGTAAAAAAATTCGGAACTCATCTACACAAATATAAAAAAGTTTCAGGCTATCTCAGCAAGCTCAATGAAATTTAACACTTGAAGTTGTGAATTGGTAAGGTACACATAACATTTACCACATGCAATTTGCATCTGTATAAACAATTTGTTCCCCCCCTTCCCCCATGTCATCCTATCATGATCTAGAAGTCAGATGATGACTCTGACTGTAGAGAACAGGTGTGCCAAACTGGTGGCCCTCAGGCTGGAAGTGTCACATGCAGACCATGCCCACCCCAGCTCTGCAAAGGCAAAAATGTCACGATATGTCATGTGACATGATCAGGTTTGACACCATGGTATAGAAGCTGCTTCAACAGGACCTGTGGAATGTCAGGAAACACAAAGCCAAGAATCACAGTTACAGCTGGCTGCAGTCTGATTTAAGAGGAAGCCTGAACCATGATCCCTTATTGAAAGCAACTGTCTGGTCTCTGGCTCTTGTGTGATGTTTGGACACTTCTTGTGGTGTTTTGCTCTCTAGCCTGGATGATAATCTTGACTTGACTCTCAGAACCTTGGACTGGATTTTGGACTATTATTCTGTGTATTCTTATTAAAACTAAACATTTAGGCAAGCTCTTTTCAGAGGCTCTGGTTTGGTTTGTATTCCTTGTCTGCTTTTATCATCATATCCTTGAGGTAATCTCTAATTATCATAGTAACTATGTGTGCACAACTAGAAGCAGAACAATCCTCATTTAAATCCCACCCGAAGTTTAAACACTCCATCCATCTGATGAAGCTTCTACAGCTCACAGAAACTGTTCGTTTATTTGTTTAGGATATTGATAGTCCACTCAGCACACAGAAGATCCTGAGATTTGTTTGCTTGTTTGTTTAAGATATTTACATTCCACTCTCCACACAGAAGATACTAATGCGTATATTCATGAAAAGGCAAAATGAAACATGAACATCAGATAAAATAAGTAATGCATTTAAACACAACATAATCCATGTAATAACTTTGACAGAAAATACATCTGCAGAACATCCAGTTAGAGAAGTTTGCACTAGAAAAATTTTCTGGATTTTTCTTGAGTCTTAGCCTTTTGCCCAAGTCTTTGTTGAAGTTTCTGGCATCTGATTGCTTTAGTTTCACTGTAGCTTTCTAGGATACTTTCATTTTAGAATGGAGTTGGAAAGCCACCATTTCTCATGAAAAGGGAACTATTTCCCATGAACAGAAATAGGATTGAAGTAGATGAGGACCAGTGTTCTGCAGGAAGCCATCCTGGAGTGATATTTTTGGAGACAATTTAAGCTAAAAGGGTAAGGCAAATGAAACAGGTCCAAATCTGGAGTTGCTAAATGGAACAATTTCACCATGTTAACATCATCTTTTGAGATTAGTCTCTCAGATGCCCCTCAGGTTTAAGGAAGGAGAAAAAACTGATAATGATGTACAGAAGAATTCCAAAGGGAGTGGACCAATTCTCATGGAGTTATCTCCATCTACTTATGATCTTGCAAAATCTTCCACACATGTAAAAGAAGAGGCCAGTCTGTTGTTCACTTCCTCTCAGACACTAAATAGGTGAATTCATGTAGTGCTTTCCTTATCGCCACAGAAAGATTTAAAATTTCATTTATCAACAGATGGCAAGGTAATTATGAAATAACAGCTTCATAAAAGTAGACTCGCCTTCAAGTTATGCTCAGTGCCTACTGATTTAATGCAGTTTTCAGGGAAACACTTTGGATGTGTTTTCCCACTGCCTTTTTCCAGGTTGTTTATTTGAGTTCTCAGTCAAGCTCATTGGGTTAGCTCAGATAGCATTTTTAGCCTATATGGATGACAGTATAAATCACTATATTTCAGCATCATTCTCTGGAAATCGAACTAACATCTACTTAGATTTTAGCACCTTATCTGAAACTAGTAGAAAGAGGCAGATTTTGCTGACTGGTGATGAATGCCTGGGGAAAAGACAGAGGCAAATTTTCTATTTTATTACTTGTAAATGTTTATGGATGAAGGATCAGCTAAATGGTTGATTACCTTGCAAGATCTCAAAAAGCTAAAAAGGGTCAGATCTGGCTAATACTTAGTTGGGAGTTTTATATGAAGCCCCAAGACCAAGATGTGATGGCTATTTGTTATTTGTAAAAATAATAAAGGTGGGAAATAAATATATGTTATTGTTTTAAGCATTTGGTCATGTCCAACTCTTGGTGACTTTATGGGCAAGTGCTCTCTATGCTACCCTGTCAAGCACAGCTTATTTCAGTTGTTGGATGTTCATCTTTGTTATGGGTTTTGAGGTTTTCAAGCCAGCATGTTCTTTGCTTGTCCTTTCTTCTTGTTCCAATAATCATTCCTAGCATCGTTGACTTATCCAATGAATTTGCACGCATGACGTGGCCAAAATAAATCAGATTCAGCCTTCTGATTTTGGCTTCTAGTGAAGTGGCTGCTATGATTCAACACCTCTCTGTTGGTAGCTCTGACTGTCCATGGTATATGCAATAATTTATACCAGCACCGTATTTATAAGACATTAAGTCTTCTTCAATCAGCTGTTCGTAGTGTCCAGCTCTTACACCCATACATCATTATAGGGAAGACTATTGCTCTAACTAGCCTGCTTTTTGTATTTATATCAATATATCTGCGTTTCCAGATCATATTCATGTTAAAATGTACCAAAAATTAAAATTTAATTTAATTTAATAAGGTGAGTCAATTCTGAAATGTTTCTGAGAGTTGTAAAGTGATTGGTAAGGGTGTAGAGGGACACATGTTTCTGTGTTCTCAGGAAAATTTGAATGAAGATGATGGTGATGACATACCGGTAGTTTCTCTAAGGAAAAAAGAACTTTTCGCACAACAGTTAGGCATATACATTCTGCTGACAAATATATGACTATTATTTTCACAATGATGTATTACAGATTAACAATGAATGAGCTGAGACTTTATTGCATTGGAGTAGATATATTGTACTTGTCTCCTCCTCTCCCTCTCTCCCTCCTTCCCTCTCTCCCTCCTTCCCTTCTTCCCTCCTTCCCTCCCTCCCTATATCTCAGTGTGTTTCTGTGTCTCAATTTTGTAGGCAGGATGCCAAGATGGAACCTGACAATGTCACCACTGAAACAAGGTTCCTCCTCTCAAAACTCACCCATCACCGAAAGGGACAGATCCTGCTCTTTGTGGTCTTCTTGATCATTTACTTGATGACAGTTTTGGGTAATCTTCTGATCATTGTATTGGTATGGATCGACACCCAACTGCATACTCCTATGTACTTCTTTCTCACCCAACTTGCAGGCATGGAGATTTTGTATGTCACTAGCAGTTCACCCCAGTTATTGGCTCATCTCATGGCAGGAAATGGAATAATATCTGTAACATGTTGCATGTTGCAAGGAGGCAGTGCTTTGTGTATGGGTAGTACCGAATGTTTACTGTTAGGTGTCATGGCTTATGATCGCTACTTGGCCATTTGCAATCCATTGAGATATACCTCTGCTATGGACAGCAAGCGGCAATATCTGCTTGCCAGCTCCTGCTGGGTCATAGGTTGTCTCTTCTCAATGATCAATGTTGTTTGTATCTCCTGTCACCCATTCTGTGGTCCCAATCGCATTAACCACTTTGTCTGTGAGCTGCAATTTCTACTAGATCTTGCATGTGGTGATATAAAACGCACCAAAACCATACTAAATGGTCTAGCAACATTTATTGTTCTGATCCCTTTTTCGGTTATCTTATGTTCCTACACTTGCATCCTGTATTCGGTTTTTCAAAGGCACTCAGCTGCAAGTTGGCGTAAGGCTTTCTCCACTTGTGGCTCCCACCTTATTGTGGTCACATTGTACTATGGTACCATCATCTCCATATACATTCTCCCCCAGTCAAACACAATTTCTGATCGGGACAAACAAATTGCAGTCTTATATATTGTGGTCACTCCCCTACTGAACCCTATCATTTATACCTTGCGGAACAAGGATGTCCATAGGGCTGTGGTCAAGGTCTTGAAAAGCTGAAGTTTCAAAGAAAAACATGAACTGTTTTTTTTTAGTTCATGTCTACTGGTTATCAATAAAAATGCATTCAGCTGGTGATTTTGAGGACATGGTTTATTTATTTATCAAATTTATTTGCCACCTATCATGTGATTCAAGCTAGGACATATTGGGAGCACTTATTAGTGAACAGGAATCAATTTTAATTCCAGATCTACAAATCTTGCTGAAAAGAAAGGCTGACAACAAAACGAACATGTTTCAATTTCTCTCTTGATTATTTAAGAATTAATTTCTTTGAGTTCTTTCTAACTTTAGCAGAAAAATGCACCACCTTGCATTAGTTTCCTGAAGAGACTAGAAACTGAAATAACATTGAGAAGGATTGTGAATATCCTGGAAGGAAACAAAGGGAAAGAATCAAGATCATTTGAAGGATTAGTACTGCTTTATAATGCTTTGATAAGACCACACTTGGAATACTGAAACCAGTTTTGGTCACCACAATATAAAAAAGTTGTTGAGACTGTGGAAAGAGTGCAGAGAAGAGAAACAAAGATGATTAGGGGGCTGGAGGCTAAAACATATGAAGAACAGTTACAGGACTTGTGTATCTAGTCTAGTAAAAGGAAGGATTAGGAATGACATCATAGCAGTGTTCCAATATGCCACAAGGAAGAGGAGGTCAGCCAATTCTCCAAAGCACCTGAACAAGACAAGAAGCAAATCATGGAGAGAACCGAAGAGAAATTTCCTGACAGTGAGAACAATTAATGAAATAGCTTGCTTTCAGAAGTTGTGTCGTTCCATTACTGGAGGCTTTTAAGAAGAAATTGGACAGTCATTTGCTGAAATGATAGGGTCTCCTGCTTGAGCATGGGGTTGGACTAAGTAGGTATTCAAAGGTATCTTCCAACTTTGTAATTCTGTTATTCTAAATCCTTAGAAACTAGCATAAAATGACATCAAATTATACAGATAAAAGATTGCAGCGGCCAGTGAAACTTAACATAAGTGAGATAACAATGTAGGAACATTCCAGCTTCTAATGATAGCAAAAGCTGTAAAATTTTAATGCTACCTCTAGGCTAATGGGTGATAAAATTGTGTCCAGCAAACATAATAGAGGTAGTCTGTGATTTACAACAGTTCATTTAGTGACTGTTGAAAGTTACAACAGCACTGAAAACAGTGACTTATGACCATTTTTCACAGTTACAACCTTTGTAGCATCCCCATGATCATGTGATTAAAGTTCAGATGCTTGGCAACTGGTTCATACTTGTGTGCCAAAGTCATGTGATCACCTTTTGCAACCTTCTGACAGGCAAAGTCAATGGGGAAGCCAGATTCATTTAACAACTGTGTCACTAATGTATCAATCACAGTGATTCACTTAACAATGGTGGCAAAAAGGTTGCAAAATGAGGCAAAGCTCACTTAACAAAGGTCTCACTTAACAACAGAAATTTTGGGCTCAATTGTGGTCAAAAGTCATGGACTTCCTGTACTGTAGAACAAGAGTCCTAAACCCCTGGCATGCCAGCAACCACGCAAACAAGCTAAGCTCTGTCCGCAGGATGCAGGCAGCACACAAAACCACACACTTATGGTCTGCAGCAAAAAACCTTTCTCCACAGAACCAATCCCTGGTGCCCAAAAGGTTAGGGGGACATTGCTGTGGTCTCGCAGGAGTCTTCTCCAGCACCATAGTTCAAAGGCCTCAATTCAACCCTAAGACCATGCAATGCCTATTCAGTTTGTATTTCACTACATACCCCAAAGATGAGCCCAGCATCTTCAGGGCTAATGTGCTTAATGCGCTCCACATTTTGCCCAAATCCAATTCCCTACTTTTTTCATCCTCTGACTCTGCTCTTTGCTGTATGGCCTATTTTCTTTCCATTTTTATCACAATAATCCTTCGGAGATTGGAAAGCTGGTATTTGTGGGTGGAGGTTCATTTTCCAAGCTTGTAGATTGGTTTCTGAACATTTTGTTACCAGGCTAGGTAACATCTTCAGCAAAGTTTGGGGAATATCAATGTTGGTGGTGTTTTGCTTATAAGGACTTCTTGGGGTCAGTAGATCTTGTGATGGGAGGGTCATGTCAGGTGAGGGTTTTGTGATGGATTTAGTGATGGATCTTGTGATGGGTGTGATAACTTCCCCAGATAATTCCCCAGATACCTCTCTAGATGTCAGCTCGGGGGAGGATGAACTGGTTCCTGTCAGAAACTAAACTGATTGATCACTCCGAACAGCTGTCTGGAAGGAATTTTGCAGACAATCAGTGAAGAGGAGGAGGAACTGCCTTCTGCACCAGATCTGAGAAGACATAGGGCAGAAAAAAGGCAGGAACAGAGAAGATCAGCTAGAATACTCATGAGGAGAAAGCCTCACCCTTCTTGATGGGCTGTGTTGGAATCTGACTATTTAGCATAGCAGACAGAGTGAGGCATTTCTGGGAACAACGTGTTTATTTTCTAGCTGTGTTTTCTGGTCATCGTGATTCCTGCCTCACTTTGGATTGACACCGTGTTTGGAATTGAATCGTGCCTTGGAAACTCTGGACTTTTTTTGCCTCATGAGCTCTCTTGTGCCTAGATTTAAGTTTGCCTGGTGGATTTAAGTTTTTCTGGTGGATTTTTTTTTTTTGAGAAACTTTCAAGTGCTTTGTGGACTCTTTGGCCATTGCTCTGTGGACTAACTGTGGTCTGATCATGGCTGGACTTAACTGGGACAGTTCTGGGGGTTTTGGTGAAGGGAATTGCTGAGGAATATTAATAAACTCACTAAACCACAATTACATGTGTGTGTGAGTGAGCGGGCAGCACAATGGGTCAGGTGTAGGTCATGTCAAGCGAGGGTCTTGTGATGAGTCTTGTGATGGGGCGGGTATCACATCAGTGAGGGTCATTGGAAGGTGCAGTGCTGATTAGGGAGGTTGCATGTGTTGATTGAAGGTCAGTGCTGTCACAATTTGGCTGTGTGGTTGATTTGATTTCTGAGGGGTTCGTAAGCTGGCTGTAGGTCAATGTGTCTGTTGACGGAATTGCTTGTGGAATGCCAGGCTTTGATAAACTTGTGAGTGTGGTGAGTGGTAGCATGGCTGATGATTCTTGTATTGCTCCAATTGAATTGGTGCTGTTCGGTGGGTAGAAATTAAGGATTTGGGATCATGACATTTGACTGACAACTGGTGTTCATGGATTCTGGTTTTCAACTGACATGATGTTTGTCCCATGTAGGATTGGTTGCAATTGTTACAGTTGATTTGGTAAATTACGTTGTTACTTTCATCTTTTTATATCTTGTCTTTGGTTCTGGATAATTTCTCATGGAGTGTGGCTCTGGATTTGTGGTCTATTGCTATTCCTAGAGGTTGAAAAAACCTGGCTGTCATTTTCGACATTCCTTTTGTATATGGTAAGGTTAGTTTTTGCATGTGGTATAAACAGAATAGTTTTCCCTGATATACTTCTCATTTTTATAATAGCCAACTTCTCCATTTAACAGTTTGTGTGTACAAAACTCCTTCATTTTCTTTATTTATAATCCTTGACTGTTGAGCCCCATCAATTAGGCAAGATATCAGGAAAAACTTCGAGGTGTCTTTAACTCTAGCCTGGGTAAATATAGAATACTGGAAACAAATTTCCCAGCCACATTCATACAAAATCAATTAAGACAGAGTCCTTATCTCCTGCGGCTGGTCTTCCGCTATGCCACTCCCCGTTGCTGGGTTGCAGAACCGACCAGGTGGTTCCGCCCCAGGTGCCTAATGGATCCAGAACGGTTC
This sequence comes from Daboia siamensis, assembly GCA_024449315.1. Lineage (NCBI taxonomy): Eukaryota > Metazoa > Chordata > Lepidosauria > Squamata > Viperidae > Daboia > Daboia siamensis. Next base: position 15,068 of record JAKJMR010000386.1, read on the forward strand.
CAGATGGTGCTTGGGTCTATACCCATCACCCTCATTCACAGCCCGGCCGATGCCTTGGTGGATGCCTGGGAAAGGGCGGCCACCGAGGCACTCGACTGTGTTGTACCCTTGCGACCCCTGACCCGGTGCAGATCCCGTTGGGCTCCATGGTTTTCTGTGGAGCTCCGGGAGATGAAGCGTCGGAGACGGTGTCTGGAGAGCAGTTGGAGGTCCAGCCGGTCCGAATCTGACCGATTGCTGTTAAGAACCTTCACAAGGTCTTATCTTGTGGCGATGAGGACAGCGAAGGTGAATTATTTCACTGCCCTCATCGCGTCCACAGATAATTGCCCGGCCGCCCCGTTTAGGGTGACTCGCTCCCTTCTTAACCAGGAGGTGAGGGAGGATCCCTTGCAGGGTCGGGCCGAGGACTTTAGTCATCATCTGATGGACAAAATCGCTCAGATACGGACCGGTTTGGACTCGGACTGGGCAGAATCTGATGTGGAGGAATCGGACGGTCTTGAGCATGTTATCTGGACTGAGTTTGATCCTGTTTCCCCTGATGATGTAGACAGGCTTATGGGGAGGCTGAGCTCCACCACCAGTTTATTGGACCCGTGCCCCTCCTGGCTGGTTTTTGCAGCCCGGGAGGAGACATGAGGCTGGTTCCAGGCAGTAATAACTGCTTCCTTGAAGGAGGGTATCTTCCCCTCTGCCTTGAAGGAGGCGGTGGTGAGACCCCTCTTCAAGAAGCCTGCCCTGGACCCGGCTGTTTTAAACAACTATCATCCGATCTCCAACCTTCGTTTTCTGGCGAAGGTTGTTGAGAGGGTGGTGGCACATCAGCTTCCCCTGTTCCTGGAGGAAACTGATTATCTGGACCCGTACCAATCGGGTTTCAGGCCAGGGCACAGCACGGAGACGGCATTGGTCACGCTGGTGAATGATCTCTGGCGGGCTCAGGACAGGGGTTATTCCTCTGTTCTAGTCCTATTAGATCTCTCAGCGGCTTTTGATACCATCGACCATGGTATCCTACTGCGGCGTCTCAGGGGTTGGGAGTGGGAGGCATCATTTTACGGTGGGTTTGTGGAGTCCCTCAGGGGTCAGTTCTCTCTCCCCTCCTGTTCAACATCTATATGAAGCCACTGGGCGAGATCATTCGTGGTTTTGGGGTGAGGTATCATCAGTATGCTTTTTTTCTTTTTTTCTCCACCCCGAACCAACCCAGTGACGCCCTCACCGTGATGTCCCACTGCCTGGAGGCGGTCCGGGTTTGGATGGGGAGAAACAGGCTTCGTCTCAATCCTGCCAAGACTGAATGGCTGTGCATACCGGCATCTCAGGTTAACCAGACTATTCCATCATTAACGATGGGGGGTGAGGTGTTACCCCCCGTTGATAGGGCTCGCAACTTGGGTGTCCTCCTGGATTCGCGGCTCAGTTTTGAAGACCATATAGGAGCCATGACCAGGGGGGCTTTTGCCCAAGTTCACCTGGTGCGCCAGTTGCAACCCTACCTGGACCGAGATGCCCTATGCACAGTCACTCATGCGCTCGTGACCTCCCATTTAGACTACTGCAATGCTCTCTACATGGGGCTGCCCTTGAGGACCACTCGGAGGCTTCAGCTGGTGCAAAATGCAGCCGCGTGAGTTGTAATGGGGGTTTCCCGTTACTCCCATGTAACACCTCTGCTCCGTGAGCTGCATTGGCTTCCGGTTGCCCTCCGGGTGAGTTTCAAGGTGCTGGTGATGACCTATAAAGCCCTAAATGGCTTGGGTCCAGGATATCTGAGGGAACACCTGCTGCCAGCATCAAGTTCCCTTCGTCCTGTGCGCTCCCACAGGGAGGGCCTTCTCAGGGTGCTGCCGGTAAAAGAATGCTGGTGGATAACACCCAGGGGGAGGGCCTTCTCAGTGGGGGCGCCTGCCCTTTGGAACCAGCTGCCCGTGGAGCTTAGGACTGCCCCCGACCTTCAATCATTTTGCTGAGACCTGAAGAACTGGCTCTTTGAGCTTTCCGGCCCAGGCTGAGTTTTAATTGGGGTTTTAACTGGGGTTTTATATGTTTTATATTTTTTCAGGGATTTAGTTTAATCTTTTTAATTGTTCTTAATTTTTGTATTGACGTTTTTTATGCCCTGTAAACTGCCCTGAGTCCTACGGGAAAGGGTGGTATATAAATTCAATAAAATTCAAATTCAAATTCAAATTCTGAACGATGTGAAACACTTTTGAAAGGTTTTGTTTTCTATCTAAGCATGTTGTCATTTATGAAACTGCCAACTGTTTAGATTACTATCTCTTGATGGATTATGCCTTATGGTTTATGGAGGAATTCCCCCATGAACTCTTTGTCAAGAGTATCAATGAATTTTTGGAAATCAGGGAGGCTAATTGTACAATGAAACTTGGAAATTCATATGTATGCCACTTCGTCTTTTTGCAATTACATAAATGGAAGACTCACTATTCAGTTCCCTTCCCAGCCTCTGTAAGGTATCTCAGTACTAGCAATTCAGTTCAAACATACCTCCTTTAATGATCATTCTATAGGAAACCATTTTCATATTTTTATCCACATTTTTATTCCAAATATTCTCATGTTATTCTATACCCATTGATTTCTAATCTAGAGATTACTTTGCATACCCATATGTATCCATATTCCACTATTAAGAAGTTATTTGTAATGTAATGTGTCATTCAATCTACATAGACACACTTTTAGTTATTAAATAAAAAAGTCACTATGCCTAAATATATTGAGCTTTCCTTTGTGGGGGATATTGGTAGTGTCTAAACATGATAAATAAGTAAGCTACCTAGATGTTTTGATTAGGACAGCAAAATCATGTAAAATAAATGTGAATAAATAAATAAGCAAGGAAAGGAGCAAGGTTTTGACTGGTTCGTTTTATTCATTAATGAACTGTATTTATTTGAGCTGTCAAAGTCTTTCATTAAAGTAATATTATGTTGTCTATAAATATCATGCTTGCATCTGCTTTTGTAAGTTTGTGAAATATACCCACAATTATTACAAATTTGAATTCAGATCCAAAGAATTGAGAGAATACTTAAGAAGAAGAGACAATCCAACCCATCATGATCACATCTGTTTCAAACATGGATGTCCATTTTCAACCCTCTTGAGTAGGATATGAGGAAAGACACGCCTTATTAATCTAGGAAATGTTACTCAGCATAATTAATGATAAACTCAAATCCATGACAGTTTGGGCTATTTTATGTATTTATAAACAAATATAGGCCATATTCCAGTTGATAGGTAGATGAATGGATGATGGAGCCTTATGAAATCTAAGTAATAATCTAACTCCATCTTCTCTGTAGGGAAGTGATTAAGCATTTATTTAAAAAATGAAGCTATGTGATGTTGAGAAATGATCAATAGGATTTAAAATAAAATCAGTAACAGCACATGAAGAATTTTATCTCTGACTGCCAAATGAGTCAGTTATTCAAAGAAAAAAACCCTAAGTCTTACAAAAAAATCTAGACAGATGTTTCACAGCTCTTACCAAGAACAGAATGCAACTGACCTATCAAGAACTGATAATATTATCATAAATAGTTTTGTGGGTTTGAATAAACATGTTCCCATGTCTATGTTGTCTTAAATGCCTAGAAGGCAAAGATCCATCTTGAAAAAAAAGTAAACTACATTAACAATATATGTGTGTCTGTGAAAGTGTGGCCATAGAGAAATTGTGGTAGACTAGATTTCTACCAATTGAGAAATATCAATACAGACTTCTGACCAGCTCTTTACAGCTTACAATGAGATTAATTCATTTTGCCAATTTTATCTGACTGATCAGACTACAACACAAATTATTTTGTGATGGCTTCCCATTCAAGTATTAAAAAGGTTTTGCTTTTCTTAGTTTTAAACCAAGAATGGTTATTACTCTAGTTTGTGTGTCCCAGAATGGAATGCTGATGTTTCCTCCCAATGAGAGATCTGAAGGAAAAGAATTTCTGGTTTCTCAGCAACACCAACAAGCCTGTGTAACAACTTCTCAGTAGAAATCAAGAAGCCACTCCCAACATTTAGGTAATCCTTAGAAATTCATCTATTGACTTCTGGTTTGCCATTGTGGCACCTGCAGACTCAGGAAGGCGAGCTCTGTCTTCCGTGCTCGAATTCATCCCTGGGACCCTGGAAAGGGTTGAAAGTCGCCCTGTAGGGGCAACGAGCAAGGAGGGGAACCTCACTTGATTGCAGGAGGGTGGCAGATCTTCCACTTGATCTGGGGAGCCTTTCCAAACCAGCGGGGGAAAGACCAGCCATAGCAATATGGCTCGTTTCTAAGCTGCTGACAGCGGAAGTGAAAATTACTACCAAGTGCCTTTAAAGCAATGCGGATGAAACTGGGTGAAATCTGATCTTCTCTTTAAGACTTTAAATATCTTTTCCTGTAAAAGCTGCCCAAAGTACTTTCCTCCCTGTGAGGAGAGAGGGAAGCGAATTTCTACCCCACCCTTTAAGAACAGTGGTGACTAAATACCCAGGGGAAACAGAGTAACTGTTAGAACAATTCTAATCTAATTGGATGCATATGCTTTTGAAACTTGGGGGCTAAAAATTTTCCTACTCTTATTGGAGATGTTTGTTTTTATCTAGAAAAGAAATAAACCTTGAAAAATATCATAAAAACTTTGGATTTAAAAAGCTTTAAACAGCATCAGTGACATCTTGTGGTGAAGTATGGTATTACAAGGGATGCGGTGGCTCAATGGGTTAAGACGCTGAGCTTGTCGACCAGAAGGTCGGCAGTTTGGCGGGTCGAATCCCGAGTGCCGCGTAGCAGAGTGAGCTCCTGTTACTCGTCCCAGCTTCTGCCAACCTAGCAGTTTGAAAGCACGTAAAAATGCAAGGAGAAAAATAGGGACCACTCCGGTGGGAAGGTAACAGCGTTCTGTGCGCCTTTGGCATCTAGTCATGCTGGCCACATGACCACGGAGATGTCCTCGGACGAATGCTGGCTCTTTGGCTTTGAAACGGAGATGAGCACCGGCCCCTAGAGTCAGAAACGACTAGCACGCATGTGCGGGGGAACCTTTACCTTTATGGTATTACAACTTGTTATTGCCTAAAAGAGACTTGGCTTGAAGCCCAGACTCTAGAAAAAAACTCTCTTGATTTTGACAGCTACTACCTGTGAAATACCCAGCTGCAAAGAAGGAACTTCTGGGTGGCATATCTAGCCTGCTGGAACTATGAATGTAAACTTTTTCTGACTCCCAGAGCTATATTTGGGGATCTGCTTTCCTATTTCTTTACATGAGAAGTATCTGTTATTAGATGATGGAATACTTTGGACTATAAATTCTTACTTGGTAAACAATCTCCACTATAAAGACCACCTATAACATGTGAAATAGATGTCCCATACCCAGTTATAAAAAATGAAAACTATTTTCAACGTTTGATTTTAAAGTCTTTAACTTAATGCATTATCAAAAGAAATGGATGAGGATCAGGAAAAATCCTTTCTATGTTGAAAGCAATACACAAAACCATTCTTTCAGCTTGTGAAAAGATAAGATGCAACATAAAGGAACAAGATACCAGCTTAGATACACAAACCCAACCTTGAGTACAACCAAAGAACTAACAATGCAGAAAATAACAGGAGAAGTGGAACAACTAAGACAGAGGACCCAACAGATCCAGTCAATAGAAAAATCAGAAAAGGGAGTGACAACATTGAGAATGGAAAAGACTTTTTACATAAATCAGAAGAAATTTGAGGAAAAGGAAAAACAGATTGAATGGAAAATAAACCTATTAGGACAATACAAATGGGCTACTTCTTCCAAAAAAAGTGTAATCAAATGGTCTTTTTTATTTCAACTAATACATATAATAATAGAGGGAGAACTGTTTGATGATTCAAAAGTATTGACATGGAAGGTCAGTTGGCAAAGGAAGAAAGCCAGAGTAAGGCTTAAGGAAACTAGGGTTTTGATTTATTAAAGGGATGTCATATTACTGATTAGAGAATATGGTAGAAAATAGATAATTTTTAGAAAATAAAGTAACATTATAATTGAATAGGTAAGATGTGTAATAAAACTAATAGACCTTTGTTTTAATATGGTAGAAAATAACTTTTAGAAAACAGAACAAGATTATATGCAAATAGATGTGTATTTAGAATATTAGATTTGTTATGAAAAGGGAAAAAGGAAGAAGTTGAGATAAGGGAAACTTTGGTTATCTAAAGCTTGGAAATTATAAATACCAAATGTTAATTTGAATATTGATGGGAAATTAAAGCTTGGGAAAAAAGTAATAACAGGATATTGATTGTATATAAGGATTGAATGCAAACACAGTTAAGATAGGTATAATCTAAAAAGTATTGATAAATGTAAAAAAGATGGTTTTACTTAGCTGATAATAATAAGATCTATACTAGCCTAATATGAGATAGTAGAAAAAGAGAGGAAATATCTGATGTTGTAACTTGAGATTTGCACTAAAGATTTATGTATTATTGAATTATTGACTAACCCAGTCACCATGTTGCTTTTTAAATGTTTAATTGTAAAAATAGAAAACTAATAAAATATTATATATATAAAAAGAAATTGATCTATTAAATGTAGCTGTATAAATTAACTACATTAAAAATGTAGGCTTGTGCTCAATCTTAAAATAATGCATTTATGGCCACTCAAAATCAGTGGTGGATTCAGCCAGTTCGCACCAGTTTGCCAGAACTGGTAGCTAATTTTTTGTTGCCCAGGCCCAGAACAGACATGTCATGGTTCCAACAGATGAAACTCTTCAAAGAACTTCAAGGCAAGTATCTTTTATTTGAGTAGCATAATATTGGCACTTCATAATCAAAGCCAAAAACTGAATTCCCCTCCCCTGGGCACATAGTATCAAAGCACAATTCCCTCCTCCAATTAACAGTCATAAATCATATTCCCCAATTAGCTTGAAGCGCAGGCTTCCTCTCCAGATCTACAGCCGGCCAAGTCTTTATCAGCTCTGGGCTCAATAACCTTGATTCTCATGCTAAATTTAGTGTTGTTATGTCTAACTGGACTCTCATTCAGATCCCCCCTCCCAGCATCATCTAACTTTAAAAGCAAAAGGGAAAAGATGGCTATATTTTCATCTGTTGTCAATGCAAAAACATATGATGTTAGCAGCATTGACAGGACATCTGGAAGTGGCATCCACACAGAGAACCAGTTGTTCACATATTTGAATCCCACCATTGCTCAAAACCATATAATGAGATTAACAGCTAAAGTTTAATTTAACAGGGCTGCGATTATACAGATTTCAGGTCATTATTTCCTTCTCATCAGATACTTCCTATCATTCAGCTCAGGCCTGATCAAGATGATGTAACATTTGGGAGAGAAAATGCAACCTAGTAAACCAGCACTAGAAGCCAAGATGGAGAAGACCTCCACAGCTACCACATATTTCCCCTTGGTGCTGAGATAAGTTGGAACAAAGGAGAGCCAAACACTGCAAAAGACCATCATGCTGAAGGTGATGAACTTGGCTTCATTGAAATTGTCTGGTAACTTTCTTCCTAGGCAAGCCATAGTGAAGCTGATCATGGCCAGGAAGCCCATAAAACCTAGCATGCAGCAGAACATGATAGTTGAACCCTCATTGCATTCCAAGACAATTTCTTCAGTCAGAGAGTACATATCAACATCAGGGAATGGAGGAAAGGTTGCCAGCCACACCACACAAATGGTGACTTGAGTAAGGGAACAGGAGAAGATGATGGACTGGGCCAGTGGTTTTTCCACCCATTTCCTGATTCTAGAGCCTGGTATGGTGGCCATAAAGGCCAGAACTACAACGAGAGTTTTGGCCAAAATACAAGAAATTGCCACTGAAAAGATAATGCCAAAAGTAGTTTGGCGAAGCAGGCACCTCACCTGTTCTGGTTGACCAATGAAAAGCAAAGGGGAAAGAAAGCAGAGCAGGAGGGAAATGATCAAGGTATAGGTGAGGTTCCGGTTATTGGCTTTGACGATGGGAGTTTCTCTGTATTTAAGGAAGATCCAAAATATTTGACCCATGATGCAAGAAAAGAAAAGAGAAAGAGTGGTCAGGCTGATCCCTAAAGGTTCTCCATATCTCAGAAAACTGATATCTTTGGGAATGCAGTGATCTTGGTCTTTGTTCGGATAATGATCTTCTGGACATGGAGTGCAGGAATCCATATCTGAAAAAAAGAAAAATACAATTTCTCTATAGAAAAGATTTTCATATACTGCATCATGTATTCTAGGGATACTTTATCTCACACAAATAACTCCAAACCAGGTTGCAATGATTCATAAGGAAAAACAGTCATAAATGAAAACATCTTAATCTTAATAGATGAGAACATTCCAGAGGTGGGAGACATCTTACAACCAAATAAAGCTAAACTAGCTCCCTATAGATATTCCTTTCTCAGAAACTAATATTTACACATGGATTGTTTTTGAAACAAAGAGTTCCTCCTTTTCCAACAAGTTTAGTAGTAACAACATGGAACGGTAAAGGTCCTCCTGGTGACATCCATGTTGCCAGTCAGATCAAGCACTCAATGGTACAGATATTACAGTCAGATTGTCCTCACATCCCCATGCTATGAATCCTAAACCAAATTCAGTATGATTGGAAACTCAATGAAACTCAAAAATACTATCTCTTACCCATCTGGCTTGAGATCATCGTAGCTGGGCATGGAAGGCAATCATAACAGCAAAAAGGATTGCCTTCTTTTTTTATCCGCCTGTGACCCAAATGGCAAAAGTCATTACACAAGGAAGAGGGTGGTTCCTGTGTGCAAATGAGAGCAGATGTTTTGATATCGACAGGGAAAACAATGTTATTTCTCAGAAAGAAAAAAGGAATCAAAATCCTAGGACCTCTTATTACTGCTGTATTAGTTACAGAGAAAATATGCCAAACAGACATAAAAATGAGCACCGGATGATCCCTTCTCTGATCAGTTCTAAAAAAAGGCTATGATATATTCTTGATGATGCCTTTGTTGGTTTAATAAAGAGAAGGGAAAGGAAAGGAGATAAGAAGTAAGCAGCTCATTTTAGAGGCTCACACTTCCTGAACTCATTTCCCCATAAACTATCAGGAATGATCACCACAGGAATGGAAGAAATTAAACAACCACCTTCGAAACAACCAGAGTTATTTTCATGAGCAAATATTAACCTGAAGAACTGCCCAGAGACAGTTTTGTAAACTGCCGAGTTACTAAAGTGATATGAACAATGTAGAAATTAGATAAATAAAGAAAATTAGATGGTCCTCATCCACTATATCCATTGTACCTTATGATATGGCCTGGGCCATACAATGGCATCTAGAGAAATGGAGAAGACTTTGTCCTTTGGAGCAAGGGGATCAATATTTCCCACCTTGACACGAAGAAAGGTCTGATTTGGGAATGTCACCCAATTGATAATATCAAACCCAGCTTTCAGTTCCCTGTTTTCATCAAAAGAAACTCTTTCCTCAAGACTATTGTTAAATGAGAGGCTTCTTAAATAATGGTGGAGCTAAATAGAAGAAGAAAGGGAGAAGGAAAAATAAAATAAAATTAGGGGGTATAAATAATGTATTTCTAATATTCAGATTACTTTGTAAACATAATAAAGCCCCTTAATTTAATGCATATGGATTAGTTTATTCCTGACCTAATTCATCTACAGTACACATATTTTTTTTCCTAAATCTGGTCACAGATACATTATTCCAAAAAGATGGGGGAAGAACACTAAGAAAAGTGGTAGAAAAATTGCTAATCTTATATTTGCTGTGTACACTTTTTTTCTTTTCTCTTTTTGTATTTTGTTTGTAATTCTTATTTCTTTCACCCAGCCCATTCAGGATGGGCCACGGAAATGGCTGGGGAGTATGTGCACAGCTCCACTTGTACGAGACATACATGCACATGCACGGCTCCACTTGCATGTGTGATGGGTGACCATGTGCAGCTCAGTTTGTGCCCACCACTTATGCAAATGGAGCTGCATATGGTTGCTTGCCTGCCGCTCACACAGAACCATCCCCTCCTCCTACACTGGTCCTCAAAGCCAGAAAGGTTGAGGAACTCTGCATTAACTCATCCGACTGATCATCAATCAGATAACCTAAGAAACAGGGATCAGCTATTTGGTCCTTCTGAGTTTGACTTGAATGGATTCCTAATAAAGGACAGCCATGGAACAAGAGACCAAATATACAATGGTCTGTTTTAGGACTAATAATGAGGTCTTCTTTCCTGTCCTTCTCTTTGCTGTGTCAGTGTTCTAAATCTTGTTGACTATTTCAGTCAGATTATATAATTTTATTTATTTATTTATTTATTTATTTATTTATTTATTTATTTATTTATTGGATTTGTATACCGCCCTAATCCCATAGGACTCAGGGCGGTTTACAGGGCAGTTAAAACCATGAATACAAAAAATTAAAAACAATTAAAACAATTAAATTAAATTCAAGCCCCAAGAGTAAATCTAAAACCCAGTTAAATTAACAACCCCACAGTCTGGACCAAACAGATCGAAGAGCCAAGTTTTCAGGTCCCGGTGAAATGAGCGAAGGTCGGGGGCAGTCCTAAGTTCTGTGGGTAGTTGGTTCCATAGGGCAGGCGCACCCACAAAGAACGCCCTTCCCCTGGGAATAACCTGCCAGCATTCATTAACCGGTGGTACCCTGAGAAGGCCCTCCCTGTGTGGGCGTACAGGACAATGGGAAGATGATACCGGCAGCAGGTGTTCCCTTAGATAGTCCGAACCCAAGCCATTTAGGGCTTTATAGGTCATTACCAGCACCTTGAATATCACCCGGAGGGCAACCGGAAGCCAATGCAGCTCACGGAGAAGAGGTGTTACACGGGAGTATCGGGAAGCTCCCATCAAAACTCGCGCAGCTGAATTCTGCACCAGTTGAAGCCTTCCGGTGGTCCTCAAGGGCAGCCCCATGTAGAGGGCATTGCAGTAGTCTAACCGGGAGGTCACGAGCGCATGAGTGACTGTACATAGAGCATCTCATATCATGCATTTAACATTAGAATTACAACTGATAAAATTCTATCAGCAATAAACTCATGATGGTAGGAATTAAGGTGGATGGAAAAGGAAGCCACTTGTTCATCAAGAAAAACCTTTTGCCTCTTTCTCACATAGGGAAGAACTTTCCTTCATTTTTGATGCCATGTGCCTCAACTCATAATGTGAACTTCCTGCTTTCATGCTTTTGCATCATTCTATACAGGGAGAAAGCAGCAAAACGAGTTATAATAATTGTTTGCACCCCTTTCCTTTATAAGAAAAATAAGTCAAATTTTTAAAGAGTTCTTATCACTCTTTTACACCTTCAGATTACCCTCTGAGAACGAAAAGACACTGCTCCAAAATTATCACAGAGAAAACTTTCTGTGCTAAGCAGAAACATTTCAAATCATTTGGAGGTTCTGATAAATTCTTCTGAATTTCTCCATTCAGGATATTACCTGCCATGGCTCTTTTCTGATGGAATTCCTTCTTTTTATCTCTGTTGTCATTCTGGAGTTAAACTGGGATGAATCCATGGATTGCAAACCATGGGCCATAGTGTAAACTGCATTGTAGAGGCTATAGCTGTGACTAGTCATAGTGGTTTCAAAAACTGACTTAGGCAGTGTCTCCACCTTCTCCTCCCCAGTGCAGACATTTCCAACAATCTTGGGTCCTCTTGGAGAACAGAAGTGACAATTAAAGACTTGTTGCCAAAACTCCTTGATAAATCCATCTCCATTTGCTGCATTTGGGTTTCTTCTTTTAAGAAATGTTTGAAATTCCATCACATCAGCTGAATGAAAGGCAACCAACAGAGCACCATGGATAACATCAACCTCAAGGTTTTTGAGAAAGGGAACTGATGTGAATTCCATCTGGGCTGTCATAATCCAGACTTTGCTCTTGGTCTTGATGGGTATGTTCTCAAATTCTGAAACTTGAGGGAACATCCTCAAAAAGATCATGGTGTGAATTTCTCCATGTATGAGCACAACGTTGGCTGTGCTATCGCTAATCACCTTGTATGTTTTGATCCATCCATCCACCATCTCACCAACATCAGAGGGAAAATACAGTGTAGGCAAAGTTTCTATAAAATCAAAGCAGATGCCTTTCTTGGAAAACTTGGGCAGTATTGTGTTTACAAATCTCAACCCATTGTCATCTTCTATAAAAATAACTCCAATCCACATCCACCTGAAGAGAAGCAGCAGTTGTAGGATTCCCAAATATTGATGCTTCCTACTAGGGAACATCCGTAAGGAAAAAACATTTTGGGATTGGTCATTTATTACTGGACCAGAACCATAAGTGAACTGAAATGAAAAGAAATAAACAAGGAGGGACTTAATTCCCAATCACGATCCAAATCAGAAGAAATATAATAGAGTTGTCTTGGGAGTTTCCCGATACTCCCATGTTACACCTCTGCTCCGCGAGCTGCATTGGCTACCAGTTGTCTTCCGGGTGAGGTTCAAGGTTTTGGTGATGGTTTTTAAGGCCCTACATGGCATGGGTCCAGAGTACCTCGGGGATCACCTGCTGTCAGTGTCAACTTCCCTCCACCCTGTGCGCTCCCACAGAGAGGGCCTCCTCAGGGTGCCGCCGGTTAGAGAATGTCGGCTGGTGGCCCCCAGGGGGAGGGCCTTCTCTGTGGGCGCCCCGACTTTATGGAATGAGTTACCGGTTGAGCTCCGGATGGCGCCTGACCTTCGCTCCTTCCAACGTGATCTGAAGACCTTTCTATTTGAACAAGCTGGCCTGGCCTGATGGGGGATGGGTTGGGATTTTTACTGGGGTTTTTTTATATCATTATATATTGTTTTAGTTCGGGCTCTATTTAATTCTTTTTAACTTTTATATCTTGTATTTATGTGTGCCCTGTTCACCGCCCTGAGTCCTTCGGGAGAAGGGCGGTATACAAATATAATAAAATAAATAAATAAATAAATAAATAAATAAATAAATAAATAAATAAATAAATAAATAAATAAATCACAGGAAATAAATGGTTTTATTTATTCAATCCAGCTACAGGAGGCATAATGATGGCTTAATGATGACGGAGATGGGTCCAGCAGTTTGAGCCCTAATTCTATTTGGTAGGGTAAGTTCCCATCACTTGCCTCAGCTTCTGCCCACCTGCAGTTTGAAAGCATGTTCTATGTGAGTATATAAAATAGGTACCACTTTGGTAGCAAGATGAGCTATGCTCTGTGCAGGCAGTCAGATTCCTGATGTGAGGCAGTTCTGGGAAGGGAGGACGCCTTTGGTGATGCTGTAGGAAGAGCCACTTGTCTTTTTCTCTGGTGCACAGCCAGCTCACCCTCCTGTGGTACACCTTGGGAAGCACGCAAACATTTCCTATAACAGGGCTGGTACCTTGGCAAACCAAACTATTACTCTGCAAAAGCATTGTGGTCTCCTGGCTACTGTAACAATGCCATATGCCAATAATTATAATTCAATCCTGCTCTGGACACCCCACTTTAAGTGGGCTTGAAATATTAATTTCAGAGAAGGGCAACGATGAAATTAAGTTCCTGATCAAGGAACAAGAAACCAAATACTGTGTGATTGGATACGCAAGGAATTTGTCTCTGATGCATAATCTCTCAATGTACACACATACAACAACAAAATGATAGGTCACAGATCATAGATCATAGTTACAGTCATTAATCATAAGATACAGTAATAAGATACCAATAGGAGAAGATAGTAGGAAAGATGAGAAGATGAGAAAAGATGTGAAAATGGAACAAGAGAAAGATGATAATAGCAATGAAACCTACATGGGCAAATTTTTTAGGCCTAAGACCAGTGGTGGGATTCAAATACCTGAACAACTGGTTTCCTGAGTGGATGCAAGCCTGGGTATCCAAGGCCTAGAACAAGCTTCCAGAAGCGGCATCCACACACTTCTGGCAGGGCGTTCTAGGCCTACGAGGCCTCCTCCAGCCAGTTCTCTGAACTTAAAAAAAAATAGCTATTAGTTCTCCTGAACTGGTGTGAACTGGCTGAATCCCACCACTGCCTAAGCAGTGCTGTGGGAATTAAGTATTCAGCAGAGTGATGGCTGAGGGGAAAAAACTGTCTTCGAGTGTAGTTGTTTTGGCATGCAATGCCCTATAGCAATATCTTGAGGGGAGCAGTTGAAATGGATTATGAGGGGATTATGAGGGGTCTGTAGATATTGTCTCAGTCCTCTTTCTGACCTGTGCAAATCCCCAATGGAAAACAGGCTGGTTGCAATTATTCCTTTTGCAGTCCTATTTTTTTGAAATCTTTACCTCTCCTGTTTAGTTGCTATACCAAACCAAACAGTTATTGTGGTACAAATGACAGACTCAGTAATTCCTCTGTAGAAATGTATGGAATGTATTTTTGACCTGAACAGGGGTTTGGAGACAGCAGCCTATATTTGTTTACATTCCTGGTTAGGAATTGTACTTTAAGCAACATCTTTTCTCTATTAAAGTTTGTCCAGTATAATTCGGACATTGATATTTCAAGGAATATATGTACAGACAACCATGAAAATCAAGGTTTTCAAGTGTATATGCTGCATCTCACAAGGAAATTAAAAAGATGGTCATCTGACTTTACAGTTCAGGCAGGCAGTTGTCAGCTTCACTTTGATATGATTACCAAATGAAGACTTGATTAATTAATCAAGTTTTTGGTTCTTTAAAATATCCTTATATTTAACTTGTTCAAAATTATGGAGTTGTACTGTTGTAATTCATAGATTATATCATTTTATATGCAATGTTCAACTATTTTTACATATTCTATCCCACACTATCTAGTGATGTTTAATGTTTAACAATATTGTGATACACATACAAAACTATATTCAAGACTAATGGGATATATTGTGGGTTTGTTCAGGAGTGAAGTCCTGTGTTTGCATCTTACCTGAGGTATCTTGTAGATGCTCAGAATGGTTGCCATAAA
Organism: Daboia siamensis; assembly: GCA_024449315.1. Lineage (NCBI taxonomy): Eukaryota > Metazoa > Chordata > Lepidosauria > Squamata > Viperidae > Daboia > Daboia siamensis. The sequence goes on from JAKJMR010000386.1 coordinate 30,103, forward strand.
GAAACCCACATCTGAATCTGGTCCTCCAATGACTGCCATAGTATTTTCTTTAGTATCACACTTGTAGTTTGGGATAAAGTTGTTCCATGTGGAGAGAAGCTCCAGAGAAGCGAGTAAAGTACCACTTTGAAGAAAATGGTTATTATAGATGTGGAAGCCCAGGGAAATATTGGGTAATATCTGAGGGTTTTCATTGATCTCCATGACAGCAAACGCAAAGGCCAAGATATGTTGATAAATCTGAGTCACAAATCTGCAGTGTGATTTACATGCGGAATGAATGCAGTTGTTGATAGGAGTCAATAAGAATCTTGCTAAATTTTCATCCATGGCAAATATCCAAGGTCATACAATCAGAGAGATATCTTAAAATATCTATTTGTTTATGAAACTAGCTCATATTTACAGGAAGAATTACCAAAATTGATATATGCAGCTGATATTTGGTGGACAAATAATGAGTACTATCTTATATATTTCTTTTAAGAAAGCTCTTAGATAGCCAACATGTGAAATCTAGTAGACAGAAGATTTTGATGTGGGACATATTTGGCAATTGCTATTATGAAACATTATGTGGAGTGGATGGGAGCTGAATACCACAAGAGGAATGTTCATCTAGCGTCATGGAATAGCAGCTAAATAGACTACTAGTATGAATAATGTAAAGGGACGCGGTGGCTCAGTGGGTTAAGACGCTGAGCTTGTCGATCAGAAGGTCGGCAGTTTGGCGGGTCGAATCCCGAGTGCCGCGTAGCAGAGTGAGCGCCTGTTACTCGTCCCAGCTTCTGCCCACCTAGCAGTTCGAAAGCACGTAAAAATGCAAGTAGAAAAATAGGGACCACTACGGTGGGAAGGTAACAGCGTTCCGTGCGCCTTTGGCGTCTAGTCATGCCGGCCACATGACCACGGAGAAGTCCTCGGACAAGCGCTGGCTCTTCGGCTATGAAACGGAGATGAGCACCGGCCCCTAGAGTCGGAAACGACTAGCACGCATGTGCGGGGGAACCTTTACCTTTACCTTTATGAATAATGTAAATAGTCCCTTGCACCTATGTTAGCTTATGTTCACAATCTTCCTCTCTTGGTGGAATTGTCTGCTTAAAATAAAAACACAATTTATTGCACCTTATGGAAAATGTACAATTAACCAGAATCTTGGCTTACCCAATCTCATCCAGGAGATTATGAGACGGGTGTTGATTGAAAGTCACAGGGTCAGAAAATATGTAGGCTTGAGAAATAATGCCAGCAATGATGAGATCCCCTGGCTGATAATACTGGTGGTGTATTGGCAGAGGGTAACAGATATTGCATGTAGCAACTGGGATGTTGTACACAATCTCAGGTAGTAGCAGAAATATCAGGAACACAAAGAGCGGCATTAGGTAGAAACAACTTCTTCTAGACATCAATTCCTGTCTAAAATATCCTTGAGGAGTTCTGGCTGACGTTAGTGTCCTCTAATACTTTTTTGCACTAGGAATGATCAGAGGAAGGTCCCAAACCAGTCTGTCTTTGGTCTCTTTCTTGAATCACACATACAAAAAAAACATCATTTAGTAGCATATTTTGATCTTGGTTCTTTTCTGCCAAGGTGTATTGATTGTCCTTTGGGAAGTGTAGTAGAAGTTACCCTTGACATGTTGATACAGGAGAGATGATTGCCCTTGCAAAATTGCAAGTTCTTTGCAATATTGTAGAAGAAAACAAGTTAATTGCATATTTCAGCAAGCTATTCCTCTTTCTCACAAATAAGTTATCAAGAGAAGAATTCTCTCTCACCCTCATTTTCATTCTCCCTCCCACTGTCTCCAAGATCCATGGTGATCCAAAAAGTCAAGGTGGCTCCTCAACCATTTTTGTGCTTCCCATCTACACAAACACATAAAAGAAGGCATAGGCCTTCAACTGACACTATCTCAACATTTTTTTTTGTTCTCTCTTACCACTGGATTTTCTTTTTTGAAATTCTTTCAACTCTTCCAGAGGAGTTTGAAATTAGGGACCAAGAAAAATGGTCTGAGCTAAGGACCAAACCTATATTGATGTGAAAATCAAACAAAACCCTTCATCTTCAGCAGCAAATGTTACTAATGTTTCCCCTTTTTAAAGCTGTAATCCGTGCAATAACTTGGGACTTCACCCAAATATGAATATAGCTTTTTGGGTACCCTTGGGGTATATTTTTTTTACATAACAGGCAGACTTGTGATTTAAAATTGCAAAAAGGTTGATCTACCTTCCTTGAACCAATTTTTTAAAAAATGTTTTATTGATTTTTAAAAACATAAATCACATAATAATTGGTTAACAGTGTGTTTGCTGGGTTTACATTTGTAAAGAAAAATCATTAACAATTGGTTTCTATAATCCATAATCCACCCATTCAAACAAATGTTTCTTTTTTAAAAATATTCGGTCTGGTAGATCCCATCACCTACTGTATATTCTTAATTTTCACTTTAATATTTTTCCTTTGACCAGTATCTTTCTTGGTCAATGTGTTTTGCTGAATCTGAAAGTTTTTCCATGTATTTTTTCTCAACCAATTATACAATTTATTCCAGATTTTATAATAATGTGTTTCACTCTTCACTCTTGAGTTCTAATGTCAACCTATCCATTTCGGCACAGGATAAAATCTTATTTATTATCTCTTCTTCTGAGGGTGTCTCATTGTCTTTCCATCTCTGTGCAAAGGCTAATCTTGCTGCTGTTGGCATGTGTAGTAATAGGTATAGGGATCCTTTATTGTATTTGTCCTTGGTAATACCCAGCAGAAAGAGTTCTGGCTTTAACTCGATGTTCTGTATTAGTATCTCTTGTAACCACTCAAAATTTTTGTGCTTTTGAGCATTCCCACCACATATGGTAGTAGGTCCCTAGTGATTCCTTACATTTCCAAAATTTCGGTGAGGTTTTTTTATCCATTTTAGCTAATCTCACAGGGCGGAGGTGCCACCTATAGAACATCTTATATAAGTTTTCTTTGTACGCAGTAGCTAATGTGAGCTACCTCTTCTTTCCCAAAATTCTTGCCAGTTGTCTAAATCAATACTATGACCAAAATTTTTACTCCAAATTAACATTGTGTCTTTTACTTGCTCTTCCAACATATCCTGTTCCAATAAATATTAATATATCCTTTTTATCTCTTTTTCTTCCATTCCTAATAAAATTTTATCTATTTCTGTATGTTCTGGTTTTATTCCCCATTCTTTTTTACCCTTCATATATCACGATTGTATGTGAAGGTACGCCCACCATTCAAGTTCTATGCCTTCTTCTAATAACTTTTTCCTCGATTTTAGTTCTCCTCCTTCATCTGAGATGTCTTTTTATGTGGTCACCTTTCCTAATTTCATGAAATTTGGGTATATGAACATCTCCAATGTGGATAACCAATTAGGGATTTCCATATAATTGCATTTTTTGATTCTAACCCATACATCTACTATAATAGTGGCCGTCTGATGTAATGTTTCTGGAAGTATTGATGAGCCTTGTGCTTTCATTCCCAAAGAATGGAATGCACATCATGGCCTTCTAAGGCTAATAATCTCCTGTTTCTCAAATGTATCCAATTTATAATAATAATAATTTAATTTCTATACCGCCCTTCTCCCGAAGGACTCAGGGTGTTATACAGGGCAAATATAGTAAAAATACAACATACAAAAGTTAAAAAAGAGTTAAATAATACAGCCCAATTCCAATAAAATTAATACAGTTAATATTAAAAAACCCCAAACCCATCAGACCAGGCTGGCTTGTTCAAATAAGTATGTTTTTAGATCACATCAGAAGGAGAGAAGGTCGGGAGCCATCCGGAGCTCCACCGGTACACGGTTCCAAAGGTCTGGCGCGCCCACAGAGAATGCCCTCCCCCTGGGGGCCACCAGTCGACACTCTTTGACTGACGGCACCCTAAGGAGGCCGTCTCTGTGGGAGCGCACTGGACGAAGGGAAGTCGATGCCGGCAGCAGGTGCTCCCGTAGGTAATCCGGACCCATGCCATTTAGGGCTTTATAGGTCATTACCAGCACCTTGAATCTTACCCGGAGGGCAACCAGAAGCCAATGCAGCTCGCGGAGTAGAGGTGTTACATGGGAGTATCGGGAAACCCCCACCACCACTCGCGCGGCTGCATTCTGCACCAGCTGAAGCCTCCGAGTAGTCCTCAAGGGCAGCCCCATGTAGAGAGCATTGCAGTAGTCCAAACGGGAGGTCACGAGCACATGAGTGACTGTGCACAAGGCATCCCAGTCCAGATAGGGCCACAACTGGCGCACCAAGAGAACCTGGGCGAAGGCCCCCCCTAGTCACAGCTCCTATATGATCTTCCAAAGAGAGCTGTGAGTCTAGGAGGACACCCAAGTTGCAAGCCCTATCTATGGGGGGTAATATTTCCCGAGATGCCGGCACTCACAGCCACTCAGACTTGTCAGTGTTGAGCCGAAACCTGTTCCTCCCCATCCAGACCCGAACCGCCTCCAGGCAACGGGACATCACATTGAGGGCATCACTGGGGTGGTTTGGGGTAGAGATGAAAAGCTGGGTATCATCAGCATATTGATGATACCCAACCCCCAAACCACGAATGATCTCACCCAGCGGCTTCATATAGATGTTGAACAAGAGATGCGAGAGGACCAACCCCTGAGGAACTCCACAAACGAGAGGCCTCGAGGTCGACCTCTGCTCCCCTGCCAACACCGACTGCGAACGTCCCAGAAGGTAGGAGGAGAACCACTGAAGAACAGTGCCTCCCACTCCCAACCCCCTGAGACGCCGCAGCAAGATACCATGGTTGATGGTATCAAAAGCCGCTGAGAGGTCTAATAGGACTAGGACAGAGGAGCAGCTCCTGTCCCAAGCCCGCCAGAGATCATTCACCAGAGCGACCAATGCCGTCTCCTTGCTGTGCCCAGGCCTGAAACCTGATTGGTACAGGTGCAGATAATCAGCTTCCTCCAGGAACAACGGGAGCTGATGCACCACCACGCTCTCAACAACCTTTGCAAGAGGAGGAGACCAGACAAAAGTTGTTTAATACAGCTGGATCCAAGGCAGGCGTCTTGAGGAGAGGTCTCACCACCGCCTCCTTCAAGGTGGCAGGAAAACTACCCTCACTCAAGGAAGGAGTTATCACTGCCTGGATCCAGCCTCGTGTCCCATCCCGCGCCAGTTGCGGCCCTATCTAGACCGGGATGCCTTGCGTACAGTCACTCATGCGCTCATGACCTCTCGGTTAGACTACTGCAACGCTGTCTACATAGGGCTGCCCTTGAGGACCACTCGGAGGCTCCAACTGGTGCAGAATGCAGCCGCGAGAGTCGTGTTGGGGGTCTCCCGATACTCCCATGTTACACCTCTGTTCCATGAACTGCATTGGCTTCCAGTTGCCTTCCGGGTGAGATTCAAGGTGCTGGTAATGACCTTTAAAGCCCTACATGGCATGGGTCCAGAGTACCTTAGGGAGCACCTGCGGCCGGCATCAACTTCCCTCCGCCCAGTGCACTCCCACAGAGAAGGCCTCCTCAGGGTGCCACCGGTCAGAGAGTGCCGACTGGTGACCCCCAGGGGGAGGGCGTTCTCTGTGGGTGCGCCTGATCTGTGGAACCGTTTACCGGTTGAGCTCCGGATGGCTCCCGACCTTCGCTCCTTCCGACGTGATCTAAAGACCTATTTGTTTGAACAAGCCGGCCTAGTCTGATGGGTTTGGGTTTTATCACTGTTTTTATGTAATTTATTTGTTGTATTGGGCATCATGTTTTAATCTCTTCTTAATTTTTGTATTTCCGTATTTTAGTATTTATTGCCCTGTTCACCGCCCCGAGTCCTTCGGGAGAAGGGCGGTATACAAATAAAATAAAATAAAATAAAATAAATAAATAAATAAATATTTCCCTCTATAGTTTCAGTGAAGGTTTTCTTTTTTTCTAAAAAGTTTCAAAACAATGCAACTTCCTAAAAGGAAGAGACCATGGGGTCAAAATAGACAGGATGACAAAAGTGTTGCAATGGAAACCCATCTCTTCTTGTATACTAAGTGAGACTTGCTTATGAAATGCCATATTTGGCATCTTGCCCATTTGACTTCCCCAGGGGGAGACTGGAGGTACAAGATGTATGAACATATTTTAGTATATACTTAGTAGAGATGGATTTTTATTTTTCTACAGTCTGTCAGATTCTGATCCAAATTTGAGTTAGCATGCTTCACTTTTGGATTTTTCTATTTTTCAAAACCCTGCTAAAATATAATAATGATTTTATTTAGGTGAGTTCCTCCAATGCTCCAGCACTGGAAGTTTTTAAGCAGAGACTGGACAACCATTTGTTTGAAATGGTATAAGGTTTCCTGCCTGAGTAAGGGGTTGGACTAGAAGACCTCCAAGATCCCTTCCAATTCTATCTTTTTATTGTTATTGTTATTTTAACTATACAAGACACAGGAAATACTATCAAACTATCTGAGTGTTATAATGTATTAAAATGGATCTATGGAATAAAAAACAAAATTGCTCAGGTCACCATGAGAGATTTGAAATTGCCAGTTGACTTTTTCTTCCTCTTAGATTGGGACACCTGTAACATTCCTTTTACCCCTTCCTCACATACCTCAGGATGATACCAAATATAATTCAATTTCTATCTCATTTATTATCAAAGCACTTCGGCTTAAAGGTGACTTTATTATACATTATATTTATTAACATATACAAGCCTAAAACTGAATAGAAAACACAAGATACTATATAGATTGAATATGTCAAATCTTCAGCTCTTGCTTGATTTTACCACTGAATTTCAAATAATTGGAGCTGCTAAGTGGCAGATCTGCTTCTTCTTCTTAATCCTTATGATGTGCAATATCACAATATGGGTAAAGTTTACCCTACAATTGTCACTTAGAATAAATACAGGCAAACAATCCATTAAGAATAGATCTGATGAGAATAATGTGCCTTGAAGGTCTATAATATAAGGGCATGATTCATGGAAGGAAGAACTCTAAAATGTGAAAATACAAGTTTTAGTACAAGCTATTCTTTGAAAAGTATTCAGTGACTGGGATATAACAAAGGGATCAAGGAAATGCATCAGACTTCTGAAAACATTTTTTGAGAACAAGTTAAAACATTTTATAGAATTAAAATTATTTGGATGTAATAAAATATACAGGTAGTTCTTGACTTATGGCCACAGTTGAGCCCAAAATTTCCATTGCTAAGCAAGACATTGTTTAGTGAACTAATCCCATTTTACGATCTTTGTTGCCACAGTTGTTAAGTGAATCACTGCAGTTAAGTTAGTAACATGGTTGTTAAGTGAAACTGGCTGCCCCATTGACTTTGCTTGTCAGAAGGTCAAAAAGGTGATCACATGACACAGGTACCCTGCAACCATCATAAATGTGAGTGAATTGCCAAATGTCCGAATTTTCATCACATGACCAATGGGATGCTGCAATGTCATAAGTGTGAAAAATGGTCCTAAGACACTTTTTCATTGCCATTGTAAATTTGAATGGTCACTAAATGATTGGTTATAAGTTGAGGACTACCTGTAGTCATTTTTATGGGTACATATGTAGTACCAAAGGGACGCGGTGGCTCAGTGGGTTAGGATGCTGAGCTTGTTGATCAGAAGGTTGGCAGTTTGGCGGGTCGAATCCCGAGTGCCGCATAGCAGAGTGAGCACCTGTTACTCGTCCCAGCTTCTGCCAACCTAGCAGTTCGAAAGCACGTAAAAAATGCAAGTAGAAAAATAGGGACCACTCCGGTGGGGCGCTAACAGCGTTCCGTGCGCCTTTGGCATCTGGTCATGCCGGCCACATGACCACGGAGACGTCCTCGGACAAGTGCTGGCTCTTCAGCTTTGAAACAGAGATGAGCACCGGCCCCTAGAGTTGGAAATGACTAGCACGCATTTGCAGGGGAACCTTTACCTTTACCTATGTAGTACCTGTGAACAACTCTACTTTTGGCTAGCGGAAAACTTTGATAGGAAAAAAGAGTGATGCACCTTGTCCTGCCATACCTTAGTTAGGAGGGGCAGTGTAGTTCATGACAGGGGGCAAAATAAAATGTTCTAGAGAGGGAAAAATTGTTTGATAGGAGGGGTGGAGCCAGGATAACTCTTATTTCTTTTTATTATTACAATTACATTTAAACCACTCTTTTTTTTTAAATAACCTTTTAAGATCCTGGACATTGCTTGGAGTCCCATAGTGGGTTCATCACTACAGAATGTCTATAACATAGACCAATCACCTAACAACCTCTTAAAGGTATGATAAACCCCAATCCAAAGCTACTTACAACCTATTTTTGAAGTTACAATAACTGTATTCACTCTCTGCAATCATATGATAGCATTTTGGATGGTTGTCAACCAGCTCAACTTAATGGCCATTTGATCATATAACCATGATTTGTAATGCTTTTGCTGGTTTCCAGCATTTACTTCCAGTTTCCTACAAAAAGAAAATCCAGTGAGAAAAATGATTCACTTAACAATTGTGGTATTAACTTAATGACCACTGTGTTTGCTTAATGACTATGGCATCTGCTTAAAGACTGCTGCAAGATATATAAAAAAATCAGTTCTGGTCATATGATACCATGATTTGTTATCACAACAATTTACAACTGTAATTCCAGGCTCAACAACAGTCATAAGTCAAAGACTACCTGTAATTTAATTCCAATTGCATGTAACAAGACTGATTCCTATAACTCACTTTATGAGATTTTCTCATAAGTTGTTGCCTGCAGGTATTATCAAGATGATATAAAGTTTGGGGGAGAAAATAAGGATCAATAATCCAGTACTTGAGGCTAAGATGGAGGTGTGTATTTCCCTTTGGTGCCCTTCACATGAACTTTTAATTTTGGGGAAAATGTAATTTAATTATGGGGGGGGGGGGCATGGTCAACTCAGGCAAATCATTTTCTATATTTTCTATATTACCTATAGCCATGATTGAATAAAGCAATATTGGACATTATATACTTTAGTTTTATATTTATTCTCAGCTTTTCTGTTTTAAAAAACATTTAGGCCACTTGTTTTAATCTCAGAATGGTTTTGTCACTAATCTAAATTCTGTTGTGTACAAGGAGATTGATTTCTATAATCTCTTTATGCACGTTTTTCGCATGAGTTGTTGCCTGTTATTCATCTCAGGTCTTATCAAGATTATATAAAGTTTGGGGGAGAAAATAAGGATCAATAATCCAGCACTTGAGGCTAAGATGGAGAAGATCTCCACAGCCACTGTGTATTTCCCTTTTGTGCTCTGATAGGCTGGAACAAAAGAGATCCAGACACTGCAAAAAAGAAGCATGCTGAGGGTGATAAATTTGGTTTCATTGAAACTATCTGGGAGGTTCCTACCAAGGAAAGCTACTGTAAAACTGATCTTGGCCAAAAGTCCAATGAAACCCAGGATGCAATAAAACATGGCAATAGAGCCTTCATTGCACTCCAGGACCATTTCTGTAGGAAGAGAGTGCATATCAAGATCTGGGAAGGGAGCAGAGCTCACCAGCCACACAATACAAAGAGTGGTTTGAATGAGGGAGGAGGAAGGTACTATAAAGAGGGCCAATCTTTTCCCTACCCATGACCTCATCTGGGAGTTTGGCCTGGTGGCCATGAAAGCTAGAATCACAGTGAGGGTTTTGGTCACCACACAAGAAATTGCCACAGAGAAAATGATACCGAAAGCAGTTTGGCGAAGGAGACACGTTGCCCACTGAGGGCGACCAACGAACAGCAAAGGGCAGAGAAAGGAAAGCAGAAGGGAGACCAGGAGGATGTAGCTGAGGCCCTGATTGTTGGCCTTGACTATGGGAGTGTTCTTGTGCTGAATGAAGACCGCAAGGACCAAGGCTGTGATGGAGCAAAATAAAAGAGCAAAAATGGCCAAGGTGATCCCCAAAGGCTCATGGAAAGATAGGAAGCTGATCTCTTTTGGAATGCACTGATCCTGAGCTTTGCTTGGATAGTGATCCTCTGGACACTGGTAACAAAAATCCATATCTGAAAAGGAAAAAAAAAGACGAATTTCATTATTATGAATTTGGCATGTCTGGTCAAGTTTCAAAGAATGGCTCAGTACATAAAATGATGGAAATAAAATTGCATCAATTTCATGCAATTGGATTTCCATAACCTGAGTCTCACTGTTAGTCCATCATGCAGAAGATGGGCAGGGTTTGTCTTTTTCAGCTTCCACTGCTCAGGTAGTTTGAAACATTTGGAAAAAGTTCCATATTTATTCCTTAGAGATGTGAATTCATTTCCTTAAAAGTACTGATCCTATATAGAAACTGAAGACTCAAAATGTTATTCCATTTATTTATTTACTTTTTTTTTTTTTTTTAAAGACATATTTGATATGTGTTTTGCTTCAGATAATCTCCATCCTTTCTATTTGTTTAATTTGAGAAAAAATAACAACAATAGTCCCACCCCATGTATAAAAAATTAGTATGGTGAGCAGGAAGGATTTGTAAATACAGATTTCATTCTAGTCCCATTTTACAGTTGAGATTTGGCTGGGTGACTCTGGGCCAGTTACTTTCTCTCATCCCAACCAACCTCACAATAAGCTTGTTGTGGGGAAAATAGGAAGAGGAAGGAGTATTATGGATGTTCACCAGCTTGAGTTACTTAGAGAATAATAAAGACAGAATAAAAAAGATGAAATAAATAAAAAAAACAAGACAAATATAAAATCAAATTTTGATACTTTCAAAATCCTTCCTTTAAATTCATTGTAATGTGGATACTTGTGGGTGTATTTTAAGCCATTATACAAAAAGAAAATAAAAATAAAAACATAAGCTATTTCCCATAATACTGGAAACATGGACCCCTGTTTTCAGTTCTGTCTTCTATATCTGGATAAACAATTGGATCAAGCACCTGTTCAGAAAGGTATCCACAGACAGGAAATAATTATGAAAGCCATAATGTAAGTCTTGTGATGGAAATTCTGCATCTTTAACTAGATATCCTTACTACCCAATGCACTGGATGGAGAAAACCAACTTCTATTTGGCCTGATCTTTAAGTGATGCATTACAAATTCCACCACTTACTTCCAAATTCAAACTCAGTCCATGATATGCTTACCCATCTGGTTTGAAACTTTTCCTCTTGGGCATGGAAGGCAATTGTAACAACAAAATGGTTTCCCTTCCTTATTGGTCTTGCCGTGACCTTTATGGCAGGGTTCATTGCACAAAGATAGAGGCTGAGTCTAGGCACAAAGGGAAGACAAGAAGGCAGAATCCTAAATTTTTGTGTTGGTACACATAACAGTGGTTCTAATTTGATACTCAGAAGAATACTGTACAGCAGTTTGAGAAAGGAATGTGCACAGAGCAAGTGTCTCTAAATCAATACATTTATTTTCTATCCCAACCAAAAGCTATTATCATGGTCCTCTGAGTAACTAAATCATAATCATATTCATAATAATCTAATTCAAATATTTGCACCTCTGCCAGGTTTGAGGCAATGGCTTTGCAGTAGAATTGTGTATTATTATATCCCATCAATTTGTGCCATCTGCAATATTAAACCAGTTACATTTTCCCCTCAAATTCTTGTTATATTTACCTTTTTTAAAAAAAGAACAAAACCATTATGCAAAATAATTGTATGTAATAACTGTATTGAAATCAGCTGGATATGGATTTTGGCCAGAAAATATCTGGATCACTGCAAAAAGCTTGAAAATAAATTCAAACTGCTGGCCATACAACTATTTTCATGATCTGCATCCTGAACATAGAATATGGACCCCAACTATAAAGGAAAGTTAATCTGGTGCATTGGTTAAAATGCTGTCCTAGAAACTGGGAGAATGTGAATTCTAGTTCTGTCATAGGCATGAAAGCTGATGCATGACCTTGGCCAATCACTGTTTTTTAGCCCAACCCATCTCACAGGGTTGTTGTGTAGAAAATATGATGAGGAAGGAGTATTACGAGGGTGAAGGTTCATTCTCTGAGCTTGTGGGTTAAATAACAACAACAACAACAACAACAACAACAACAACAACAAAATTGGAAGGGACCTTGGAGCTCATCTAGTCCAACCCCTTGCTCAGGCAGGAAACCCTATACCATTTCAAACAAATGGCTGTCCACTCTCTTCTTAAAAAATTCCAGTGTTGGAGCATTCATCACTTCTGGAAACAGGTTGTTCCACTGGTTAATTGTTCTAACTGTCAGGAAGTTTCTCCTTAGTTCTAGGTTGCTTCTCTCCTTGATTAGTTTCCATCTTGTCCTGCCTTCATGTGCTTTGGAGAATAGCTTGACTCCCTCTTTTTTGTGGCAACCCCTGAGACATTGGAACACTGCTATCATATCACCCCTCACCCTTCTCTTCATTAAACTACACATACCCAATTCCAGCAACCGTTCCCTATATGTTTTAGCCTCCAGTCTCCCAATCATCTTTGTTGCTCTTCTCTGTACTCTTTCTAGAGTCTCGACATCTTTTTTACATCGTGGTGACCAAAACTTGATGCAATATACCAAGTGTGGCCGTACCAAGGCATTGTAAAGTGGTATTAATACTTCACGTGATCTTGATTCTATCCCTCTGTTAATGCAGCCTAGCACTGTGTTGGCTTTTTTGGCAGCTGCAGCACATTGCTGGCTCATATTTAAGTGATCGTCCAGTAGGACTCTGAAATCCCTCTCACAGTTACCACTATTGAGCAAGGTACCACCTATACTATACCTGTGCGTTGGTTTTTCTTGCCTAAATGGAAAACCTTACTTTTTTCAACATTGAATTTCATTTTGTTAGATAATGCCCTTCTGTATCTTAAACCTGTTTTCTGAAGTGTTGGCTATTCCTGTCAGCTTGATGTCATCTGCAAATTTGATGAGTTCCCCATCTATCTCCTCGTCCAAATCGTTGATGAAGATGTTGAAGAGCACTGGGCCCAGAACAGAGCCCTGGGGCACCCCACTACACACTTCCTTCCATGTAGATGCAGTTCCATTGAGGACCACATGCTGAGTACAGCCAGTCAGCCAGCTACAAATCCATCTGGTGGTGATGCTGTCTAACCCACATTTTTCTATCTTATCAAGTAGTAGTTTGTGATCTACTTTATCAAATGTCCAAGTAAATTATATCCACATCATTCCTCTGGTCCACTAATTTTGTCACTTGGTCAAAGAATGCGATAAGATTTGTCTGGCATGATCTGTTTTTGACAAACCCATATTGGCTTTTAGTAATGACTTTGGTTGGTTTCTGAAATATTCATTACCAGGCTAAGTAACATCTTCAACAGTGTTTAGGGGATGTCAGTGTCAGTATTCGGTTTATAAATATAATATTGACATTGACATCCCCTAAACTCTGCTGAAGATGTTACTTAGCCTGGTAACAAAATGTTTGAAACCAACTTACAAGCTCAGAGAATGAACCTTTACTCTCATCCTACACCCAATATAGATATTCACCACTATTGCAAAGGAGTATTATGTATTTTGCCATCTTGAGTTAAAATAAAGGCAGGAAAAACAATTTAATAAAGAAATATGGAAAATACCTGGTTAAATGTCTTTGGCCACCTAATGGCAGCCACAGAAACACTGAACACTTGGTCTTTGGGGGCTCTGAGATCAAATTTTCCCACTTTGACTCGATGTAGACTTAGATTTGGGAATGTGATCCAGTTGATAATATCAAATCCTGCTTCTAGGTTCCCGTTCTGATCAAAGGAAATCATTTCCCCAACGCTGTTATTAAATGAGACTTTTCGTAGATAGTGGTGGAACTAAATTGACAGTGGAACAAAAAGAAATAAGTGATAAAGCTATACAAAAAATATACAAATACTGTAATATCTTTTAAGGTGAGTGTATTTGAGGTCAGAATTAGCTGTAGCTAGGCAAATTGGTCAATAATTGCAATTCAACATCACAATTCACCTGATGCGGTATTAATGATAAAAATTACCTATAATATAAAAAATATAAGTACAATATAGTCAAACCAAGAACATCATTAATTATAACATTGTACATTATACCAACAGAAACATAATAGAAAAAAAGAAATAGTAAAAGAAATGAATCAATCTTAGTAACCAAGATAGTTATCTATTATAGTAACTAGCTTGAATTGAAAAAAATGAATTAAGTGGAGAAAAACAAAATAATGGCACTGGAGATGATAAGAGAGCCAACGAGAGATGATAAGAGAACCAATGCCTTCCTGTCTCTTATTCAGACTCAACCATAATACATACAGTTAGGCTACCCATTAAAGTAAGTTCATTTCCCCAATTATTGTTATAATTGGGATTTAATGGGAAAAGCTATGCTTTTGGACATTTTTATGTAGACAGTAAACTATTAAAGAATATCTAACCACATTTTGGAGGCTGAAGAACATAATATTGTGTTTATGTATTCAGGATATTACCTGCCACATTTGTTGATTCAAGAGCTTCTTTTGTCCTTCCTCTGACATAATTCTGTGTTTCAATATTGATGATCTCATAAAGTTCAGTGCATAGGCCACAGCATAAGCTGCATTGTAGACACTATAGCTATGGGAGGATATGGTCATGTCAAAAACAGATTTGGGAAGAGCCCCTAGCTTCTCTTCCCCCGTACAGTGATTCCAAACTTTGTCCTCTTTGAAGGAAGTTGGGAAGGAACAATCAAATGCCTGTTTCCAAAAGTCCTTAATAAAACCATCTCTGGTTTCCACATAAGGGTTTCTCATCTGAAGAAAATTGTGGAAGCCTACCAGCTCTTTGGACTGAGTTGCAAAGGCTAAGGAACCATGAAGTATATCTATGTCCCAATATCGTTGCAAAGGAACAGATGTAAACTCCATCTGGGCTGTCATCATCCACAGTTTACCATTTGTCTTGCTAGAAATGTCTTCAAGTTCTGGAATTCTGGGAAACATTCTCAGAACGACCATAGTGTGAATTTCCCCATGCAAGACTACAACATTGACAGTGCTATCACTTATCAAGAGGTACAGTTTGACCCATGACTCTACCATTTCATGAATGCCAGTTTTAAAATAAAGAGGTGGCAATGGTTCTATGAAATCAAAGCAAATACCTCCTTGGGAAAACTTTGGAAGTTCCTTTTGTACAAACCTGAGGCCATTGTCATCCTCTATAAAAATAATACCAATCCAGGTCCATGTGAAAAGCAAAAGAAGCTGCAGCATCCCCACATATTGTTGCTTTATATTAGGGAACATCCATTGGAAGAAGACTTGTTGAGATGGTTCATTAATCAGAGGAGAAGAACCATACCCAAGCTATAAAGAAAAGAAAGACTAGGTAGATAGGATGAATGTAGGTAAACTTTTATTGTCCAAAGGAAGAATATTCACCAAGAAGAAGAAGAAGAAGAAGAAGAAG
>JAKJMR010000386.1:103953-120334 GCA_024449315.1 Daboia siamensis
CTCCTCCTCCTCCTCCTCCTCCTCCTCCTCCTCCTCCTCCTCCTCCTCCTTTGATTTCTTTTCTATGTCTTAATATTATCTTGAAGCTTGTTTGACTGACTACCTTCCCTACAAAAAAAATATGAAAAGAGTCCACAAAATGATGGGGGGGGGGAGGAATCTATCTTCAATATTTATATTTTGAATGATGAAAAAAATACAATTTGGTTCATGCTCTCAAAAATAAGTTGATATAATTGAAGCCAGGAATGAATCCAGGATAATCCCCAAATTGTCAGCCTTCTTTTTCACAGGTAGTACTTCTGCATCCAAAGACAACATTTTAAAGTTTTTTTTTTTAATTTTAAGGATTTATAACATTTTATTAGACTATGAAGTAAAATACAAAGACACAAAGAAAATAGTAGGACACAATGGGGAGGAAAAAGTGAAGGGGAGAAGGAAAAAAGAAAAGAAAAGAAAAGGCTTTGACATCTGACTTCCTCTGTTGCAGTAGAATGAGGCATTAACATCGAACCTCCACTTTTTACTTTTCCATAATAATATAAACTAGCCATTTCTATAACAACAAATCAATCTAATCAAGGTTTCATTTTTTCCCACCTCAGGCACAAAATCCAGGAGTGGTCTCCATGTGGAAACAAAAGTACTTATATCTTTTCTTTAATCAGAACAGTCAATTTAGCCATCCCTGCCAACTCCATCAGCTTCTGTAGCCATTTGTCCATAGTGGGAATCAAAATGTCCTTCCATTTTTGTGCATACAATCATCTTACTGCCATCAACCTATATAAGATCAAAGTTCCAAAAAAGACAATACTTCTATTGATGGCAAATCCCAACAGAGAAACACAAGGCTGTCTTGCTTGAGAAAACTCCACCACTCCATTGCGAAAGGCAGTTTTACTCAAAACATTCTGTGATGATATCTTTAATACCCACACCACCAAACAATACCATCTTGTCAAGTCCCATCTAAACATTTGGCTGACTACTCAACAAATCATAATAATAACAACAACTTTAGAAGATTCACTGGAAAGAATAGAAACATGAATGGGAAAATTAAAGAACTTCGGCATGGTAGCAGGTTTTAAGATTAATAATCAGAAGATGAAGATATTAACAAAAATATACGGAAAAATAAGTCAAATAGGACTGATGACAAAAAAAAATTTAAGCTTGAGAAAAAAGTGAAATACTGTATTTTTATGAACTGTATGTTTTTCAAAATAATTATGTTAAGAACTGGAATGAAATTAAAAAAGACATGTTAAGGATGGGGAGAATCTCTATATAAAAATAAATGTCATGAATGATGTTTTTGCTCTGGAAAAATACCCGTTTTGATAAGTGATTACCATTGACACAATGACAAAAACATATATTTAAATTTATATGGCATGGCAAAATAAAAATAAGTTAAATATTAAGTGTTATGGATTTACTAGATTTGAAATTGAATTTTGTTGTTTTGTTATGTCTGGAGAAAAGAATAGATGTTTCTTAGTAGTTTGACGAAGGAGACATCTCATTTTGTCAGGTGTTCCAAGGAATAATAAACAAGAAAAGAGCCTTGGTGGAGCAGTGGGCTAATGCCTCCTTAAGTAACACCAGCTGCCTGCAATTAGTGCAGGTTTGCATCCCACCAGGCTCAAGGTTGACTCAGCCTTCCATCCTTCCGAGGTAGGTAAAATGAGGACCCAGATTGTTGGGGGCAATAAGCTGACTTTGTAATAATGCCGCTTGGGGGTGGGGGCGAAAGCCCTAATAAGCAGGCATATACATAGAATGAAGGCTATTGCTAAGCATTGTAAGCCGCCCTGAGTCTTCGGAGAAGGGCGGGATATAAATGGGATTAAAATAAAAAAAATAAAAAATAAAATAAAGAAAGAAGAGAGAAGAAGAGAGCAATAAGGAGAGCATAGGTGAGATTCCGGTTGTTGGCTTTGACTATGGGAGTATCCTTATGCTCAATAAAGATCCAAAGAATTCCAACTGTGACCAAAGAAAACAAAAGAACAGAACTGGCCAAAATGATTCCTAAAATTTCTCCATACATCAAAAATGTTGCAATCTTTGGAAGACACAAATTCTGGTTCACATTTGTGTATTGATCAACTGGACATTGAAAACAATCATCCATGTCTAGAAAATAAATTAGCAACTTACAAATTGCATTGAAAGAATCAAACTGAACACTATATTCTAAGAAAAAAAGAACTGGTTTTATAACACATGGAAATCAAATACACTAGTAAACATCCCATTTGAAACTCCTTTACTTATTGTAAAAGCATTCTTTTGCATTCTGGAAAAGTAGAGCCACTCCATTTTTTTTTTAAATTCCAAAGCACATTCTACTGTTAATAGCAATTTGATGGCACCAAATAAATAAATAATATAATAAATAGCTTGCATTTTTCAAACAGCATTCTCTCAAACAATGCATTTATTATCTGATAACGATCAAAATTATAATTCAATCCCAGTATTTTTATACATAACTTGGAAATGGAAAGAGCAGAAATATAGAAGAATTTGACCAAAAAAGGAGCCTAACATCTTCCATAATGTCAGAAATAAGTTATAATTTAATATTAATAAATCTTAATGTTTAAGAGTCTACTTAATAAATTGGTTATTATATTGAATGTCATACATGTATCAATTAGTATTTTTTTTAATGCTAGAATGAAGATGCAGTGAATAATTCTCATGGCAAGGTTTGAAAGAGAAATGCACCTTTTTTTAAAAAAAAAAAAGGTAAAAAGTTATCTGGAAAATTGTCTGTTCAATAAAAAAATCCAGAGAAAGACATATGTGTATTTTAAGATGTGGTCTCTCAGAGAGATTGCTATAAAGAACCTCAATCAGTGCTTGCATAAAAGTTGCAACACAAATTGTTGAAGATGCTTTAAGTCTTCTTGGACAACATAAGATAACCAAATGTGCAGTTTGCTAAAATATCCCCTTAAAAAAATCTTATTCACATTTGAGCAAGAACAAATAGATTGTAATCCATCCATTTCCCCACACTGTGGGGAAATTTACCTCTTCCAACTTCAGAAGTCTGGGTATATTCCAACCTTTCCTTGGGAAGGAATTCTACTTCAGGTTCCTTTTACGTTAGGAATATCTTGTCATCCTACAGCTTGTTTTAGTTTCTCCTTTTCCATTTGCCATATTTCATATTATATACTTCTTTTCCCTAATACAAATTTTTATTTGTGTGGAATGCTTTATTCTTTTCACCTTATTGTAGGAAAATTTGGGGAAAAAACAATTGGAAAATTAAATCTCTTTTTCTTGCAGGATATAATAATCACATCAAGAGTATGGATTATGCAGAGATTTATGAAAAAGAACAGGAGGAGAAGATGGTGATGGAAAAGGAGGAAGAGTTCAAGGATGAAGATAGTGCCATCCAGCAAAGGAAAGATCATGCCAATCTTTGAAAACTGAGGCTAATATTAATATGAACAGACTTCTTAGTTCAAATCAATGTTTTCTTTGACTACAATATTACACAGTGTCCTCAAAGAACCCCTTGGAAGGACGATTACTGAAGTCCATCATTGTGTGGAAGATACAGATCTGAGAGAGAATGTTCACAACAATGAGGTCTCCTGACTGATACTGCTTGTGAAGAAAAGGCAGAGGGTTACTGGTCCTGCATTCAGCCCTGCGACTCTTGCACACCACTTGAGGTAAAGGCAGAATAACCAATACTGTAAATATCACCATCTTTGACAGTAGCTTTTCTTCTGTAAGCTAACATCTGTGAACCAACATTTTTCTTCATTAAATATAATTCTACTGGAGCTAATGACTCAGTTAGCCCTCCCCCATCCTCCGGGATGTAGAGCTGAAGGACCAGACGGATTACACCCTAAGGTTCTCAAGGAACTGGCAGACGTGATCTCAGAACCACTGAACTATATTTTTCAAAGATCCTAGAGCACTGGGGAACTACCAGAGGACTGGAAGTGAGCTGATATAGTTCCCATCTTCAAAAAAGGGAAAAAAATAGATCCAGGAAACTACAGACCTATCAGCCTGACCTCAATACCTGGGAATATTCTGGAAAAGATAATCAAATAACAAATCAGCGAACACCTTGTTGTGAACAAAGTTATCCCTAAAAGCTAACATGGGTTTGTCAAACAGATCATGCCAGACCAACCTTATTGCATTCTTTGACCAAGTGACAAAACTAGTGGACCAGAGGAATGCTGTAGATATAATTTACTTGGACTTCAGTAAGGCATTTGATAAAGTACTGTAGATCACAACCTACTACTTGATAAGATAGAAAAATGTGGGTTAGATATCATCACCACCAGATGGATTCGTAGCTGGCTGACAGGCCGTACTCAGCGTGTGGTCCTCAATGGAACTGCATCTACATGGAAGGAAGTGTGTAGTGGGGTGCCCCAGGGCTCTGTTCTGGGCCCAGTGCTCTTCAATATCTTCATCAATGATTTGGATGAGGGGATAGATGGGGAACTCATCAAATTTGCAGACAACACCAAGTTGGCAGGAATAGCCAATACTCCAGAAGATAGGCTTAAGATACAGAAGGATCTGGACAGACTCGAACACTGGGCACTATCTAACAAAATGAAATTCAATGGTGAAAAAAGTAAAGTTCTACATTTAGGCAGGAAAAATCAAATGCACAGGTATAGTATAGGTGGTATCTTGCTCAATAGTAGCAACTGGGAGAGAGATCTTGGAGTCCTAGTGGACAATCACTTAAATATGAGCCAGCAGTGTGCTGCAGCTGCCTAAAAAGCCAACACAGTGCTAGGCTGCATTAACAGAGGGATAGAATCAAGATCGCGTGAAGTACTAATACCACTTTACAATGCCTTGGTAAGGCCACACCTGGAATACTGCATCCAGTTTTGGTCACCACGATGTAAAAAAGTTGTTGAGACTCTAGAAAGAGTACAGAGAAGAGCAACAAAGATGATTGGGGGACTGGAGGCTAAAACATATAGGGAATGGTTGCTGGAATTGGGTATGTGTAATTTAACGGAGAGAAGGATGAGGGGTGACATGATAGCAGTGTTCCAATATCTCAGGGGCTGCCAAGGGAGCCAAGCTATTCTCCAAAGCACCTGAAAGCAGGACAAGAAGCAATGGATGGAAACTAGTCAAGGAGAGAAGCAACCTAGAACTAAGGAGAAACTTCCTGACAGTTAGAACAATTAACCAGTGGAACAACCTGCCTCCAGAAGTGGTGAATGCTCCAACACTGGAAGTTTTTAAGAAGAGACTGGCCAGCCACTTGTCTGAAATGGTATAGGGTTTCCTGCCTGAGCAGGGGGTTGGACTAGATGACCTCCAAGGTCCCTTCCTCCTCCTCCTCCTCCTCCTCCTCCTCATTATTATTATTATTATTATTATTATTATTATTGTTGTTGTTGTTGTTGTTGTTGTTGTTGTTATTATTATTATTATTATTATTATTATAATTTAGAAATTGATAATTATTCTAGAAAAATAAACAATGACAGAAGCAAAATCTGGGAAAACTTTGAACAAGAAAGAATGTTTTGATGTGTCAATGGAGATCTCTTTTAGAATTCTGCAGTGTGGTGACAAGAGACATAGATGTTTGCAGTTAGAGAAGAGTAAGAGAAGAATCTTAACTCTAATGATAACTTCAACTTTTCCTGCATTTGTAGAAGGACAGGAAAAGAGTCTTGTTCTGAGGGCAGCACAAAAAGCAATGGATGGAAACTAATCAAGGAGAGAAGCAATCTAGAACTAAGAAAAAAATTTCCTGACATTTAGAATAATTAATCAGTGGAACAACTTGTCTCTAGAAGTTGTGAATGCTCCAACACTGGAAGATTTTAAGAAGAGACTAATCAACCATTTGTCTGAAATAGTTTAGGGTCTCTTGCCTAACCAGGGGGTTGGACTAGAAGAACTCCAAGATCCCTTCCAACTCTGTTTTTTTATTATTCTATTATTTATGTCTCTCTAGTGTTAACATAAATGGAGATTAATATTAATTCACAGGAGATTTATATCATGGGCCAAAAATTAAAGGGCTTCTTGTATTTCAAAACCAATTTTGGAAGCCCTTCAGTCCCTTTTGAGAATAATTCTCTTTGAATGCCTCCAGTCACATGGAATATTTGTGAAAAGACCTAAAGAATTGTTAGAGTTAAAAACAGGAATGCCCTCCACCTAAACACACTCTGTATTGTTGGCATATGAAGTCTGAAAAATAATTTAGATGATATGATGTCTGAAAAATAGAATATATAAAGGAACTTCAAATATATATATGAACAACATGAACAACATTTTATGCATGGTGGAAATGTTAAAAAAACACCTTTAAAAATGGATTCAAATATACACATATTTTGTCTTACTTTTCAAGGAAGGACCTAGCCACTGATCACGTAGAAAGTTTATGGAAGTCTGTATTCCATATTTTCAGACTGACTTGGGAATCTCTGAATGGATTTCTGCCTGTTCTCTTATAACATATTGGTAAATTTCTTTTCTGTGCCTATCCTCTATAGCAGGCATATCTAACACACAGCTTATGAGCTGCATGCAGCCCCACAGCTATAATAAAATATAGAAGAAATAAAGAAAGCTTGTTATTTATAAACATTAACTATATTATATATATTAGTTATATGTAGTTACAATGGTGCTGAAATAAGTGACTTATGATCATTTTTCACACGACCTTTGCAGAATCCCCATGGCCACATGATCAAAATTCAGATTCTTGGTAACTGGCTTATATTTATGATGGCTGCAGTGTCCTGGGGTCATGTGATCAGTTTCTGCAACCTTCTGACAAGCAAAGTCAATAGGAAAAACAGATTCACTTAACAACCATGTTACTAACTTAAAAACTGCAGTGATTCACTTAACAACTGTGGTGAGAGAAGTCGTAAAATGGGGCAAAATTCAATTAACAAATTTCACTTAGTAACATAAATTTTGGGCTCTATTGTGGTTGTAAGTCAAGGAGTAACCGTAGCAGCATAAATTCCAATCTTTCAAAAAAAAAAAAAACTAGTCAAGACAAATGAAATAGATGGTATATAAATGGAAATATTTTATTTTGTCTATCAAGTGAAAATTAAATCTGAAGATCTGAAACAATTATTCTAGATAAATGGTATTGGACCAGAACATTAAATGATTCTGTTTTTCTACAAACAATCTAAAATAATGAGACATATAATTTATGTCTTTATGTGGGTTTGTCTTCTTAGCTGCTCTTTGTTGTTGAGAGAAGGCATCAGGACAATGATGTAGCACTTAGGGAAAAAAATGCAAACTAGTAAACCAACACTGGAAGCTATAATGGAGAAGATCTCCACAGCAACCATGTATTTTCCTTTGGTGCTCAGATATGTTGGAACAAAGGACAACCAGACGCTGCAGAAAACCAACATACTAAAGGTAATAAACTTGGCTTCATTGAAAGCATCAGGCAATTTCCTTGCCAGGAACGCCACTGTAAAGCTAATAATGGCGAGGAAACCCATATAGCCCAAGACACTGTAGAACATGTAGACTGATCCTTCATTACACTCCAGAAAGATTTCTTCTGACTCTGAACTTGTGTCAGCATCTGGGAATGGTGGAGAGGTTGTCAGCCATATAGTGCAAATGAATCCTTGAAGCAATGTGCAGCACAATAGGATGGACACTGCTAATCTTCTCCCCACCCATCTAGTCATCTTAGACCCAGGCTTAGTGGCCATGAATGCCAAAATCACAATGATAGTTTTGGCCAACACACAAGAAATGGCCACTGAGAAGATGATACCAAAAGTAGTTTGACGAAGGAGACATGTCACCTTATCAGGTTTTCCAAGGAATAATAAACTAGAAAGAAAAGACAAGAGGAGAGAAATAAGGAGAGCATAGGTGAGATTCCGGTTGTTGGCTTTGACTATGGGAGTATCCTGATGCTTAATAAAGATCCAAAGAATTCCAACTGTGACCAAAGAAAAGAACAGAGCAGAACTGGCCAAAATGATCCCCAGAATTTCTTTGTACGTTAAAAACGTTGCAATCTTTGAAAGGCACAAATCCTGATTCACATTTGCATACTGAGCTTCTGGACATGGAAAACAATCATCCATATCTAGAAAATAAATTAGCAACTTACAAATTGCATGGAAAGAATCAAAACTAAGCCATACATGTTGACAAAAAAGACAAGTTTTCTAATGTTTTAAAAACCATTACAGTGGTGGACTTTCTATAAAGTTATATTGGAAAACCTCTTTGCTCCAAAACACACTATTTGATATCACTGCAGAAATCCATTCCATAAATTGACTGCTGGTTATTTTCCATGTTTTGCTCCATTAATTTGTCAGGTGGAACCATTAATCCAGAATATTAGTCTAAACTTTTCATTGCTCTTTTGATCCACAGTTTTATTTAGGTACTATATATTTTCTAGGATACCAAATGCAAGAACTTACCTATTTCATTGGAAATCTTCCCATGTGGACATCGGAGACAATCATAGCAACAAAATGGCTTCCCTTCTATCTTGCTTCTAGTATAACCTGAATGGCACTTTCTGTTGCACAAAGATAAAGGTTGAACCTGTTCAAGAAGGAAAGAAGAAAATACTTTGCTTTGACAATTTTTTTAATGGTAATACAGTACTGGATTGCCATAATGCTTTGTTTCTATGCCTTGATAAGTGGTTAGTTTCTGTTTTAGTTTATTCACATGAGAGCAGGTTTATTTCTATTGGAGAAAGTGCTCAACCATATGACCATTCAGCACTAACTAACATTAAATAAGGATATAAGATCAGTATGTAGGCATCTTCTGAGTTTTTCTACAAAATCCAAAATGTGTGCTACAACCTTGAGACATTCTTTCTTTTGCAGCTTTTGGTATCAATGGGAAAACATAAACATGTAAATATGATAAAAAACATCAGCTCTTAAATATCTCAGTTCCACTAGTCACACATCTAATTTAGGAGACAATCAAGGGTTCACTAGGTGGTCCAGAGATTTGTCTGGAGAAAATTTAGGAATATTGGAATACTTGAAATATTCTAATTTTTGTGTAGGATTTTGAATCTAAGACACTTTGAGGACTGACAAAAAGACATTTGTCTAAAAGCCAAAAAGAAACTGGCCATACCTGGTTAAACCTCTCTGGCCATACAATATCAACCACATTAATGGTGAACAATGACTCTTGGGAGTCCTTGGGGTCCATCCTACCAACTGTGACTCTCAGAAAAGATAGATTGGAAAATGTGATCCAATTCATAATATCAAATCCAGTTTCCAATTCTCCATTTTGGTTGAAAGAAACTTTTTGTTCAGCACTATTATTGAATAAG
This sequence comes from Daboia siamensis, assembly GCA_024449315.1. Classification (NCBI taxonomy): domain Eukaryota; kingdom Metazoa; phylum Chordata; class Lepidosauria; order Squamata; family Viperidae; genus Daboia; species Daboia siamensis. The sequence goes on from JAKJMR010000386.1 coordinate 113,330, forward strand.
ACCCCCTTCATAAATTTGTTGAGCTACATTGGAGAAGAAGCCAAGACAAGGTTAGATAGATAGATAGATAGATAGATAGATAGATAGATAGATAGATAGATAGATAGATAGATAGATAGATAGATAGATAGATAGATAGACAGACAGACAGACAGACAGACAGACAGACAGACAGATGGATGGATAGAAGCCAAGGATTATAAGATTTATTTCCCCTTTTTAAGATAGAGATTGCTTCTGGTGAGTCTGGTGTATATAATCTCTGTACTTAGTAATTCTTGAAATGTGGAAATTCAGGAAAGCATGGAAAACCTAGAATTGTAAGGCCAAATAAAAAACACCGTTAACATAAAATAAAAAAAAAATTATATGCTACTGTCCTAATACATATGCAGATATAAAAATTTATGATGACATTATTTGGAACAGAGCTAGAGAGAAGATGGTATTGAGTAAAATCATATCCTTAAATACATTCTCTTTAGAAGAATGAATTTCATTTAAGTTTAGGATCAGGGTTGCAGATACAGTAATTGGTTTGCTTAAGGTTTTACCTTCCACAGATTTTGATCCAGAAGTTCCAGTCTGGCCTCGTGCCCTCTAGCTCTGTATTGCACCATTGATGAATGGAAGTCATGCAAAGCATATGCCACCGCATGGATGGCATTGTAGATGCTGTAGCTATGCCCAGTCATGTCCATTTCAAACACAGATGTAGGAAGAGATAACACTTTCTCCTTTCCAGTGCAGGGAATTACATTTTCATCTTCATTCATAACTGAGATGGAGAAGGAACATTCAAAGGCACTTTCCCAGAAGAGCTTGATAAAAGTATCTTCTTTTTCCAAGATAGGGTTCTTCATCTCAACAAATTGCTGGAATCCTGACACCTTCTCTGTGTGAATTGCAAAAGACAGAGCACCATGGAGGAAGACTAGGTCACTATTCCTTAGAAAGGGAAGGGAGGTGAAATCCATCTCAGCGGTCATCACCCAGATTTTACCCTTTCTCCATAATGATGCATCTTCAGTTTTCAAATTAGTGGAAAGAAGTCTCAGAACTATAATTCCATAAATTTCACCATGAACCAGTACTACATTAACTGTGCTTTTCATAACCACCATGTACATTTCAAGTCCCATTTCCACCAACTCAGCAATGCTACTTGAGTCATCAATGATTGGAAATGTTTCAATGAAGTCTGAGCAGATCCCCTTCTGAGCTAGCATGGGAACCAGATCTTGTATAAACTTCTCACCGCTATCATTTTTCAGAGATAAGATCCCAATCCACGTCCATCTGAAATGTAGCAGTAATAGAAAAATTCCCATATACTGATGGTCCATACTTGGGAACATTTGTTGATATAAACCAGCCTCTTTTTTCGTACTACTTTCGACAGTGGAACCATACATTATCTTCAGAAAAAGAAAAATACTGGGAAATAGACAATAGGATATTTTTTTCAAAAATGGTAGTGTGTAGTGATACTATTTAGCAGTTCGAAAGCACGTAAAAATGCAAGTAGAAAAATAGGGACCACTACGGTGGGAAGGTAACAGCGTTCCGTGCGCCTTTGGCATCCAGTCATGCCGGCCACATGACCACGGAGACGTCCTCGGACTAGCGCTGGCTCTTCGGCTTTGAAACGGAGATGAGCACCGGTGCCTAGAGTCGGAAACGACTAGCACGCATGTGCGGGGGAACCTTTACCTTTACCTTACCTTAGTGATACTATTTATCCACTTAAGCTGCAATATAGATATTTATGCTCAAAACATATCTCATATTTTGTATTTCCCATATAAATGTAAATAATTCTACATGGAGGTTGTTAAGCTGTTGAGCTGTGTGAGCAAACTTGATCAAAGACACATTCTTACACCAAAATTTCCCCATAGTTTGCATTTGTAAATTGACAGATTACCTCTTAAAACACTTTTTCTCTTTTTTCTGTTCTAAGAATATTCAATATTCTTATCATATTTTCCTCTTAAATATAGCTTTAATGGAGATGCTTCTGAAAATGCTTCTGAAAATTCTTTATAGTTTTAATCACTGTTTGTCTTAAGCATTGCTTTTGTGGAAAATGAATCTTTGGGTAAACATAGCACACACACTGATAATGAAATATTTAAAGAACAAAAGATCAGAAGAGTTATAGCCACAAACCTGAGGACATTAGTACGCTACAGCACAATTTCCTTGTATTCATCAGAAGCCATTAGTTCTAATAATAATAATCCTTTTATTTGAGGAAGAATCCCTTCTTTCCTATGTCATAAGCCAGTGGTTCTCTACCTGTGGTCCACGGACCCCTTCATGTATGTGATGCCATCACAGATGGTCCGTGATTTAAATCTTAAGTCTTAGTGGTCCGTGGCCATGCCCACAAAAGGTATTTAAAGGGGGTCCATGGTGAAGAAAAGGTTGAGAATCACTGCCATAAATGATCACGTAAAAAGGATAGAAAGTCATTGATGGCTATCTATTTGGTCTGGGATCCATCAAAGGTCATACCTGTGGCATCTTGTAGATGGATAGGATGGTAGCCATGTGTAGACACACCTCAGTGGTAGGTCCTCCAAGGATTGCTATTGGTCTGTGCTGTGTATCACAGTTGTAGTTAGGGATGAACGGGCCCTTTGTAGAGAAAAGTTCCAGTGAGGCCCGATAAGTCCAACTTGTCATAAAGTAGGTATTATAAATCTGAAAACCGAGGGTGTGATTGGGTAAAAGATGAAGATTTCTGTTGATCTCCTTGATGGCAAATTCTAAGGCCAAGATGTGCTGGTAGATTGGAGTCATAACACTGGAAAGGGAAATACATATTTTGTCACCAGGGTACTTAGTTGAAAAGGAAGCACATAACATACTTTTTCCCAAGTTAATCTGATGGAAAAAAACATTGCAATCATTTTGATTTTTATGACAATCTTCCAATAGTCATCTTTCTGAGTAATAATTTCAGAAAATGAAGTCACTTGTTGATTTTTCAAAAGGATACTAATGATTTTTGGAGGAGTAGAGTCACTCCATTTTCTTTAAAACCTCCAAACCCTCCATTGCACCACTGTAGTAATTTCAGAGGCTGAGCTAGTATTGATGGCTCTATAGCAAACAGAGAAACGGAAGATGGCTTAGCTGACTATAGTAATAATACCTAATTTTGGGCCATCCAGATTCCTCTTGAAATAACTTGGGTGTTCTAAAAAAAGGATTAACAATAGCACTCTAGCATATTACTATTAGCCGATAACCCCAAAGTGGATCATAACTTCTTTCATTATGTCAGAGAGGGTTAAGATGAAGATTTTCAGGAATATAATAAAGAACCTCACTCAGTGATGTATAAAAGGGAATGTGCAAACTGTTGGAGAAGCTCTAAATCATGCACATCCAACTTGCAGCCCACAGGCAACATATGGTCCTGGATAGCTAGTAATGAGGACCCACCAAGATAATGAAAATATTAATATAACATGCTTCATTATTTTCACATAATTGTGGGAAAATTTAAAAAAATAAAAGAAAGATTGTTTTTTTCCCCTGCAGGATGCAATCATCATATAGCAATCATGGATTATGACTGGGGCTCATGGAAAGGTAAAGGAAAGTAAAATAATAATGGGAAAAGAAGAAGAGTAGGAGGACGAAGATAGTTCTATCTAGAGAAGAAAAGATGCTGCCAATCATTGGAATTAACTATGAATATGAAAAGACTTCCTTGTTCAAATTAACTTGCTTTCAATATATAAAAACTTACACAGTGTCCTCAAAGAGCTCTTTAGAGGGACGCTTGCTGAAGTCCATCATTGTATGGAAGACATAGATCTGAGAGAGCATGTTCACAACAATGAGGTCTCCTGACTGATACTGCTTGTGAAGAAATGGCAGAGGGTCACTGATGCTGCATTTAGTCCTGCCAATACTGCACACCACTTGTGGTAACGGCACAATAACCAACATGGCAAATATCACTATCTCTGACAACCACATATTTTCTTTACTCAATTTCTCTGAATCAACATTCTCTTTTATTAAGTATAATTCAACTTGAGTTAATAACTCACCCCTCTCCCTCCTCCACGGATTTAGAGCTGAAGTTGAAATAACTACATAAGGATTGTTAATTGCAGTATAAAAATTCCCAATTTTCAGAAGCAAAGTCCTAGGAAACATTGAACAAGAAAACATGTTTTTACTATGTCAGTAGAGATCATTTTTAGAATTCTGCAGAGAGGTGACAAGAGATACAGATGTTTGTAATGACTGAGAGCATTAGAAAATCCTAATTCTAATGATAACTTCCCAAACATTTCCTTCATTTGTAGAAGGACAAGAAGAGTCTTTAGGTCCCCTAAATGCTTAAATAAATGGAATTAATTCACAGAAGTGTTTATCAGGTACCAAAGTGAAGTTAAAGGGATACTTTTAACCAAAATATTTTTTTGAATTGCTTCAGCCCTTTCTGAGAATGATTCTCTGTGAATGCCTAGAATTAAATGGAAAGTATGACAAAAGATGTAGAAAATTATGAAACAGATTTGAAAACAAGAATGGCTTTCCCCTTAAACATATTCTGTTTGGGGGCAAAAGTCCCCAATTAAAGTGTGCATTCAAAATTTTGAGAACCATTGATCTATTGGATAGATGCAAGACTTTTGTAGAGTACAAACATAGAATCCCAAGCCATCATTATATATATATATATATATATATATATATATATATATATATATATATGTATGTATATGTGTGTGTATATATATATATATATATGTGTGTGTGTGTGTGTGTGTGTGTGTGTGTGTGTGTATGTATGTATGTAGTATGTATGTATATGTATATGTATAGGTTATATGTTTGTTAAGTATTTAGATTACCTTGCTAGGCCCCAAACATGGGACAAATCTTATTTCCTGTTTCAGCCTAACCCAAGGCCATCCACAGGCAGTGGTCACAGTAGTGACAGCTCATATTTGTGTAAATTTTTTGGATTTTTTGGATTTAAGTATTTAGATTACCTTACTAGCAATCCAAAAAAATTACACAAATATGAGCTGCCACTGCTGTGGCTACTGCCTGTGGATGGCCTTGGGCTAGGCTGAAACAGGAAATAAGATTTGTCCCGTGTCTGGGACTAAGCAAGTGTATTCTGAATGCTTAACAAACATTTAACACATATCTTCCTTGCTTCTCAGCTAACAGAAAGAGAGAGAGAGAGAGAGTCTGTGGCCTAGGGGTTAAAACAACTGCTTAAGACGCAGTCAGCCCAGGTTCGAATCTCAGAAGCGTATGGCTGACTGATGAGAACAAATAAGTTTGAAATGATCATATCAGTCTCCCTTTATTCTTTGTTAGCAAGCCAAAAAATTTACACATACACACACACACACACACACACACACATTCTTTTTTATTTATTTATTTATTTTTCCATTTCTTCCACAAACAAGTCAACAAATATACCGCAATACATAGACACATACACGTAAGTTTGGGTGCTGCTCGTCCATTTCCCCTTTCACTGTATCCACCCTCCTTCTCTCTCTTTCTTCTTCTCTACTTTCTTTCTCCCTTTCTCCTTTCTTTCCTACTTCCCTCTTCTTCCTCTCCTCTCCTCTTTCCCTCACCACTCCCCTCTCATTTCTCCCCACTTCTCCTCCTTTATTCCTCTAACCTTCCTACTTCCTTCCCCCTTCTGTATTCTCTTCCCTCTCTCCTCTCCTTTCTTCCCTCCCATTCCTCTTCCAATACAATTTAGGGGTAATGACTGAGCAGCTCCTCTCCTTAGATTTTCAACATCTATATTAGGTTATTGTTGTTAGCTGAGAAGTCGTGTCTGACCCATCGTGACCCTATGGACAATGTTCCTCCAGACCTTCTTGTCCTCTACCATCTTCTGGAGTACATTTAAGCTCATGCCTACTGCTTCAGTGACTCCATCCAGCCACCTCATTCTCTGTCGTCCCCTTCTTCTCTTGCCCTTAACCTTTCCCAGCATTAGGCTCTTCTCCAGTGAGTCCTTCCTTCTCATTAGGTGACCAAAGTATTTTGAGTTTCAACTTCAGGATCTGACCTTCTAAAGAGCACTCAGGGTGATCTCTTCTAGGACTAACCAGTTTGATCACCTCCAAGGGACTCGCAGGAGTCTTCCCCAGCTCCATAGTTCAAAGGCCTCAATTCTTTGGTGCTCAGACTTTCTTATGGTCCAACTTTCACAGCCATACATTGCAACTGGGAAGACCATAGCCTTGACTATATGCACTTTTGTTGACAGGGTGATGTCTCTGCTTTTTATGTGCTGTATAGATTTTCCATGGCTTTCCTCCCGAGGAGCAAGTGTCTTTTAATTTCTTGGCTGCAGTCCCCATCTGCAGTGATCTTGGAACCCAGGAAAATAAAATCTGTCACTACCTCCATCTCTTCCCCATCTATTTGCCAGGAATTGAGAGGGCCGGATGCCATGATCTTGGTTTTCTTAATGTTAAGTTTCAACCCAACTTTTGCACTCTCCTTCTTCACCTGCAACAAGAGGCTCTTTAGTTCTTCTTCACTTTCTTCCATTAGAGTGGTATCAACTGCCTATATTACGTATGATAACATTAATTTTCTATTACATCAATACTTCTATAAATCTGTCCTTCTCGGTATATACTTCTATAAATTTTTATACTACCTCCAGTTATGCAATACTCTTGTCACCTTATCTCCTCATTTTTCTTCCATCTAAATTAATGTTAGCCATCTTTTAAGCATATTCTCTTTTTCACCCACTTGTAAAATATTCCCCAAATTTCATAATACTCTGAGTCTGTCTTACCTTTAATTATCATCGTTAATCTATTCATCTCTGCACATTCCATTTTTTTCCTGATCACCTCTTCTTCTGGAGGAGCTTTCAGTGCCTTCCAGTTTTATGCAAACACAATCTTAGCTGCAGTGATTATATGAATATTTATTTATTTATTTATTTATTTATTTATTTATTTATTTATTTAT
>JAKJMR010000386.1:120344-133325 GCA_024449315.1 Daboia siamensis
TATTTATTTATTTATTTATTTATTTATTTATTTATTTATTTATTTATTTATTTATTTAATTAAATTTCTATACTGCCCTAATCCTGAAGGACTCAGGGCGGTTTACAGGTCAGCATAAAATACAATATAAAAAATAATATAGAATTAAAATACATTAAATTAATTAAGCCCAATTAAATCAATATTTAAAAAGCTAAAACCCCTTCAGTCCAGGCCTGATAGATCGAAAAACCAGGTTTTCAGGTCCAGGCGAAATGAATGCAGATCGGAGGCGGTCCTTAGTTCCACGGGTAAATCATTCCAGAGGGCAGGCGCGCCCACAGAGAACGCTCTTCCCCTAGGAATAACTCGCCGGCATTCCTTAACCGGCAGTATCCTGAGAAAGCCCTCCCTGTGGGAGTGCAAGGGACGAAGGGAGCTTGATGTTCCCTCAGATAACCCAGACCCAAGCCATTAAGGGCTTTATAGGTCATCACCAGCATATTTGAATAATCAAATATGTGTTCTCTTTACTATATTTCTCTGGTAAAATACCCAACAGGAATATTTCTGGTCTTAGTTCTATACGTTGTTGTATCATCTTTTCTATCCATGATCTGATTATGTTCCAATAGATTTTAGCTTCTGCACACGTCCACCATATATGATAGAAAGAGCCTGGTATTTGATGGCATTTTCAACATTTCATAGATCTGTCCTTAAACATTTTAGCTAGTCTTTCTGGAGACATATGCCACCTGTAGAATATCTTATACATATTTTCTTTATACGCTGTCGTCATTGTCAGTTTATAGTTTCTTTCCCATAATTGCTGCCATCTATCTAATTCAATTGTATATCCAAAATTTCTTGACCATTTTATCATTCTTAACTTGCTCCTCCTCTAATTCCCTATATAATAAGTAGCTATACATTTTTTAATCCATTTTTCTTCAGTTTCCGTAAGTATTTCATCTAACTCTGTTCTGCCCAAATTAAAACCATCTATTTTAGCATCTTTTTCATATCTAGATTGTATTTGCGTTCTCATGTACCAGTCCATCTTTATTCCTTGTTCCTCTAATTGTTGTTTGGTTTTCAGCTTCCCCATGTCTGTTAGTAGGTCTTTATATCTTATAATGTTTCCCATGTTAAACATATTGGGGTGTATTAACCCTTCCATAGTTGAGAGCCAATCTGGAATCCTCAAATAATGCTTCCTCTTTATTTTCTCCCAAACCATCAATAAAAAATTCCTGATATGATGTGTCTGGAAATAGCTTCTTATTCTATTTTTCCCATATCATATGAACACATGCCATCCCAACTGTAAATCATGTCCCTCTAGTGTCAATAATCTAGTATTCCTCGGTAAAATCCATTCTCTCATCCATCACATTGCTGCAGCCTGGTAATATAATTCCCAATTAGGTAAGCTAAACCCACCTCTGAGTCTTGCATCCTGTAACATTTTTAAATTAGGTAAAGGTAAAGGTAAAGGTTCCCCCGCACATGCGTGCTAGTCGTTTCCGACTCTAGGGGCCGGTGCTCATCTCCGTTTCAAAGCCGAAGAGCCAGCGCTTGTCCGAGGACATCTCCGTGGTCATGTGGCTGGCAATATTATTTTATTTAGCCACTCAAACTATTTCTTTTCCAATCTTATTTGTATTGTTGAAAACAAAAACAACAATCGTGGTAATATATTCATTTTGATTATTGCAATCCTACCCATTAATGATAGTTGTACCTTTTTCCATTTATCCAAACTACTTCAATTTGTCTTTTCAATTTATAATAGTTATCTTCTTTAATTGTTATACATCTTGCTGTCAGGTGAATTCCCAGATATTTTACCTTCTTTACAATCTGTATCTCTAACTTTCCCATCAATCCTTTTTTTTTGTTTTTCAGTAATATTTTTCACTAACATTTTTGTTTAATCTTTATTAATCTTCAAACCTGCTACCTCACCATATTTTTCTATTTCTTCTAATAATACAGGTCCTGTCTCTAGTGGCTCCTCCAAGATAAATACTAGATCATCTGTGAAAGCTTGTAGTTTATATTTTTCTCTCTTAACTTTCATACCCTTTATATCCTTATTCTGTCTTATAGTTCTATTTAGTATCTCTAGTGTCAGTACAAACAATAATGGGGATAAAGGGCATTCCTGCCTTGTTCCCTTCATAATATTAATCTTTTCAGTCATATCTCCATTAATCATTATTTTGGCTATTTGCTTATTGTAGATTGCTTTAATTACATTTATAAATTTCTCCCCAAAATCCATAATCTGTAGTTGTCTTATCATGAATTGCCAGTTCACATTATCAAATGCTTTCTGTGCATCCAAAACCATCAATGCCATCTGTTTTTTGGGATGTGTTTCGTAGTATTCTAATGAGTTTAATATAATTTGCACATTGTCTCTAATCTGTCTTTTGGGCAGGAACCCATTTTGATCCAAATGTAAAAATTCGTTTATGAACTTTTTAAGTCTTTCGGCCATTTTGAAGTGAGGCATCTTCTGTTTTGTTTTCCTTGAAGAAGAAAGTCATTTCTTTTTCCATATATTGCTGGAAGTCTTTTTCATTCAATACAGTTTGATATTTTATAGTCCACATTCAGCAAGGAAATCGGTCTATAGTTCTTTATTTTCTGTATTTCCGTTTCTTCCTTTGGTATCAGGGTAATAAGTGCTTCCGACCATGAATGTGGTATATTAGCTTCAGAGAAGAGTTCATTATAGAGTTCCAGCATTACATTGCCTAACAATTCCTGCAATGTTCTATAAAGTTCTGCTGGTAGCCCATCTGGTCCTGGTGTTTTGCCATTCATTTGTTTTTTTAATTGCTTCTGTTAATTCCATCATTGTTATTTTCTCTTCTAGTAGCTTTTAAAATTTCTCCAGTACTTTAGGTATCTCTGTTTTTCCCAAGAATTGTTTTATCCTATCATCTGAAACTGCTTGTTACTTATATAAATTCCCATAATATGCCCAAGCTATTTTTTTTTTCTTTTCTTCATTCCGGTGTTGTAAAGTCCCTTTGGCATCTTCCAGTTGTTTAATCCATCTCTTCTCTTTCTCCTTTTTAATTTTATATGTCAACCATCTCCCTGGTTTGTTTGCATGTTCAAAAAATGTTTGTTTAGCTGCCTTTATTTTCACTTCTTCATTTTCTATTAAGTTCATTTTATGCTTGTTCAACTCCATTAAATTTTTTATCTTTTTGTTTTGTGTATCTTTCTGTAATTCTTTCTCAAGAATCTTATATTCTTCCTCCAGTTTTTCCCTAATTTGTCTTTTCTGTTTATTCTTTTTCCCCATATAAGATATAGCAAGTCCTCTCATGTATGCTTTCGCCGTATCACAGACATTTTGAAGTGAGGTATCTTCTGTTTTGTTTTCCTTGAAGAAGAAAGTCATTTCTTTTTCCATATATTGCTGGAAGTCTTTTTCATTCAATACAGTTTGATTTAATGTCCATCTTGTTCTCTTTTTTGTGTGTCCTTTCCATATAATTGTGACTGGGTTGTGGCCTGCCCATGTGCTTGTTTCTAAGTTTATATTTTGTGTATTTGTAAATAAGTCTATTGATGTCCACATCATATGTATTCTTGACCAGGAAAGGTGTCTGTTAGAATAGAATGTATATTGCTTCTTTTCCAGATATTTTTCTCTCCAAACATCTAATATATTTAATTCATCCACCATATAATGAAAAGATTTTGGAAGTGTTCTCCTTAGGGTCTTGGCTTTTTTTGTCGTATTATAATCCAGCCTGGCCTTTACGATAGCATTGAAATCTCCAATCATACATATGCTTTCGAATTCCAATTCTATTATTTTCTGGTGTAATTTTGAATAGAAATTTTCTTGGTTTTCATTTGGGGTGTAAATCGCTACTAATAAAGTTTTTTTACAATTCATAATTACTTCTACCATTGAAATTCGCCCTTTGAATATCTAATACCACACCTCTTTTACTCTGATCTGCAAGTGAGGTATATAATTCTCCCAATTTTGGATATTCTAGTAGATTTTTATGTTGTTTCTTAATATGAATTTCTTGTAAGCGAATTATGTCCATTTTTAATTTCCCCAATTTATTTAGTGTTCTTTTTCTTTTTATAGCCAAATTTAGTCCATTTACGTTTATCAAAATTGCTTTTATCTCTTCTGCCATGATTATTTATTTGAAGTTTTAGTTGCTCTCATTATTCTCATCTCTCTTTGCTCGTTTGCCTCTTTTGCTCTTGTCTCTTCTCTCAATGCCCTTTTCTCCTGTTCTATGCTATACTTGCTACGTTGCTTCTCTGTCTCATCTCCTTGCTGTCTGATTACTCTTTCCCCTCTCAGCCTTTCTTCTTCTTGCTGCCCAAAGTATTGATCATAGAAAAGTTCTGCTTTCTCTAATGTGTCCAGTCTATGTCTCTGTTGTTGCCAATTTATCATTATCCTTCTGGTATTAACCATCTAAAATTTATCCCTTTTTTAATTAAGCATTTTGTCAGAAAACGATACTCCTTTCTCAGGTGTCTCACTCTTCTTGGGATCTGTTTTAACATCACTATCTTTCTTCCTTTGTATTTTATTTTAACATTTCTCAGCTTCTGTAGTATATCTGCCCTTAAAGTTTTTTTTAGTAAATCTTATATGCACCTCTCTGGGGAGAGTATTTTTAGTTGCATATCTAGTATGTAATCTAAATATCTCATCTATATCATTAATTATCTTTTCCTTACTTTCCTCCAATGCTTCTGCTAATATTCCCGCCATTGCATCTGCTAGGTTCTTTCCCTTTTCTTCTTCAACATTTTGGAATCTTAAATAATAATCAGCTCTATCCATCTCTAAAGCAATGATATTTTTTTTCCTGATTCCTGTCTGTTAATGTAAGTCAGTTATCAATCTCCTCTAGTCTCTTATCTGTTAATTCAATTCTTTCTTCAGCTTGTTGCAATCTTTGTTCATTTTTCTCCATCAGTTCTTTGACCTCTTTTAGGTCCTCTTCTAGTTTGCCAATCCCTTCTTTGAAGTCTGTGTGTAGAGCCAGTATCATATTTTTCAATTCCATGTTAGATCTATCTTGCTGCATTGTATTGTCCAGTGATTTCTGTGCCACCAGACTCTGTGATATTAGGGCAGCTGTTGCTGGGTGTGTTGTGATCTTCTTCATTTTCTCCAGTAGTTTGTAATCCAAATGTTGATGGGGTATTATAATCCAAATGTGCTCCAAAAAAAAAAAAATACAAAAAATTTCAGTGACAAGAAAAGGTGAGAACAAGGGGAAAAGGAAAGAAAAAGAGAAGGAAAAAGCCAAATATCCTTATATCTAAAAAAAGGAAAAAAAAGAAATTAATCCATACAGGTTACGCTCTTTGTTCGTTTCAAAATCTCTGTGCCTTAGTCCAAAAGAAGAGAAAATCAAAAATATGGTCTCCAAAGTAAAAAAACAATCCACCATTCTGCAAACTAAAAAACAGACTCTGTAAACTTCTTATCAGTGAGTCCAGCAGCTGTCATTCGAGGTCACTTACTCTCCCTTATTTTTTTCCTAAGCTTCAAGAATTTTCTCAGCCAAGAAATTTAATTCATTGTCTTCTTTTGCCTTCCATTGTTATCCGCTGCTGCAGTTCCGGAAGAGGAGCTCCCCCCCCCCCACTTCTCCACCGCTTCAAATTCTTCTTATCTCCCCCCCAGCATTTAAGGTTTCTCAATCATCTCACCCAGGCAGTCCTCCAAACTTACTTTCAAGATCTTCCAAGTGGCTGCCCCGGCTTGTGATGGCTCGCAATGGCTGTCTGACAGCTGCTGGTCTGGGAAGCTTCCGTCGGCTCTCCAGGAGGTTATGATCCCTCCTGTGCTGCCAAAACTGTGCCTCCCTTCTTCACCATCCCTACAGGATGGCTCTGATCTGTCTGAAACTCAGACAGACCCCCCAACACCTGAAAAGTGACAATCCTTCGGGAGCTTCCAAAGGATGTGTCGTCCTGCCATTGTGCTGGCCCACCCACTGCATTGAATCCCAAGCCATCATTGTTGGCTACACAAGAGTTGGTAGTTCATTTAGACATTTTCTCATGCAATTTGTTAATAGTCTTGTTCCCATGAAAATAGGCAACTTCCTCCTCCTCCTCCTCCTCCTCCTCCTCCTCCTCCTCCTCCTCCTCCGATATATGGTATTGCAAGTATTGCTGATTTCTTCTGAACATTTTTTCTGTATGTATCCTCTATAAATTCATAAGATTAGAAATATCTTACACTATTCCTTAAAGGTATATACTCACCCACATGTTCCTCCTCGTATACTGCAGTCAAAATTTCAACCACCCTTCCTGAGAAAGGAAGGAACGAGAAGGAAATGAAGGAAGTAGAAATATGTCTAGTGAATTTGAATGTGCCAATACAGATTCTATCAAGTTGGGATCTGTGTACTTGTGCTAGCCAGACCTTTAGAGAAAAAGTCACAGAGTTCACACTTTGAGTGAGCTTCTCTGCAATTCTAGTATTTCCATTCCAGGTGTCAATGGGGCAAAATGACATGTGAGGTGAGGTCTTACACCATGAGTTGAGATTTTTTGGAGTCTTGGAATTTGGGTGTCAACTTTATAACGAACCTGGCTGCAGCCATTTCCTTCATTCTAAGTTGCCACATGATAGGAAGGGGGATGGAGGATTTCTTCTAGTCTAAACATTTTACTGTCCCATGGGAATCAATGTTATTTCTCTCAGTTAGATAGGGGCTGGGGCATATAGTTAGAAAGCCTGGCAAACTATTCTATTCGGGAACATAGCTAATTGCATAGCACTGGGGTGGGAAGTTTAACTTTGTAATATTTTTAATTTTTGCAAGGAACTTCAGACTTGGCTTCACTTTTTTGTAATAATATTTTATTGGTTTCCCAAGACTTGGTTTCACTTTTGACAGTGCCGATACTATGTAACCAATAAACATGTTCTTTGAGGAACATCTCAAGCCCCGGAGTTCTGATTTATTTGGTCTTGTCTATCGGAACCTTGACACTGGCATTAATTCAGACTGGTAGTATATATTCTGCCATATCTAAGATAGATCCATACCCAAAGTTGCCTGTTTTTCACATCCAAGTATAGGCTCTGGCAATGTCACACTTAGACAATTACTTTCCTCTAATTGTGTTAGCAAGCAATAAATAATGGAATAATCCATAGATTGCAATCATTTTTTTTTTAAAAAAAAATACTGGTCAACAGAAAGGAAATACATGGTATGTATATGACAGTAGTTTATTTTTCTTATAAATTCTGAATTACACCTGATGATTTGAAAGGGTATAATTCTAGGTTAGTGTTATTGGATTGGAATATTAAATTATTCTTTTTTCCTACAGACAATTGGAAATCATAAGACAAATAATTTTATGTTTTTATTTGGGGTTTTTTTTAGCTGTTCTCTGTTGTTTAGAGCAGGCTTCAAAAGAATGATATAGCATTTAGAGAAAAAAATACAAATCAGTAACCCAACACTAGAAGCAATAATGGAGAAGATCTCCACAGCAATCATATATTTCCCTTTGGTGCTCAGGTATGTTGGAACAAAGGACAACCAGACACTGCAGAAAAGCAACATACTAAAGGTGATAAACTTGGCTTCATTGAAAGCATCAGGCAATTTTCTCGCTAGAAAAGCCACCGTAAAGCTAATAATGGCAAGAAAGCCCATATAGCCCAAAACACAGTAGAACATGAAGACTGAACCTTCATTACACTGCAGAAAGATTTCTTCCACCCCTAAATTTGTGTCAGCATCTGGGAATGGGGGAGAGGTTGTCAGCCATATAGTGCAAATAATTCCTTGAATTAAGCTACAGCCCAACACAATGCACATGGCTAATCTTCTCCCCACCCATTTGGTTATCTTAGACCCAGGCTTAGTGGCCATGAAAGCCAGAACTACAATGATGGTCTTCGCCAACACACAGGAAATGGCCACAGAGAAGATAATACCAAAGGCAGTTTGACGAAGGAGACATGTCATCTTGCCAGGTTTTCCAAGGAATAATAAACAAGAAAGAAAAGAAAAGAGGAGAGCAATAAGGAGAGCATAGGTGAGATTCCGGTTGTTGGCTTTGACTATGGGAGTGTCCTTATGCTTAATAAAAATCCAAAGTACTCCAACTGTGACCGAAGAACAGAAAAGAGCAGAACTGGCCAAAATGATCCCCAAAGTTTCTTCATACATCAAAAATGTTGCAATTTTTGCTAGACACAAATCCTGGTTCACATTTGCATATTGATCTTCTGGACATTGAGAACAATCATTCATGTCTAGAAAATAAATTAACAATTTACAAATTGTGTAGAAAACTGAGCACTATATTCTTTCTTTGAAAAAAAGGAGTTGATGTATAACATGTGAAAATCAAATACATGGGTAGGCTTATGAATTGAACAACCCTTTGCTTTAAGACTCACTACTTGGTATCATTATTGAAATCATTCCATAAACTGAATGCTAGTCAAGTTTCTATCCATCTGTCAAGTGGAAGCATTAATCTAGGCCATTAGTCTAAATCTTTTATTGCAAGATCCAATCTGGTTTGGTCCAGATGTTTTGTCTTCTGAGCTTTTGGACTCATGTTGGAGCCCATCTTCAGAGATCTTCTCTCTAGCAGAGTGTTCTTTGGGCTGTTTTGTGTGTGGTATTTATATGGTGCCTGTTATATGTTGATTTTTATATGTTCATTTAAGTGTTGGTAGCTGGCTATTAAATTGTTGGCTGTGTGCTGTCAAGCCCTCACCTCCTAAGTCTTTTATTTAGCAAACCATTATTGCTGTTGTGACTTATAATTATATTTAAGTATATTTTCTAGGATAACATATACCAGAACTCACCTTCTTCTTTTGAAATCTTCCCACGTGGACATCTTAGGCAATCATAGCAACAAAATGGCCTCCCTTCTATCTTGCTCCTACTGGAACCTGAATGGCACCTGCTATTGCACAAAGATAGAGGTTGGACCTGTTTATGAAGGAAAGGAGAGAATGTTATCTTTGACAAATTTCTATTAAATTGTAATACGATGCTAAGGACTATCCTTGGACTTCATTCTCTTTCCTCATATATGGTTAAGTTTTTGTCTTACTTTATTCACAAGAAAGGATTATTTCAATTGGAGAAAGTAATCAGCCATACAACCATCCAGCATTATATAGCATTAAATAAGGATAAGATAGTTAGGTAGCTAAGTTAGGTTAAGGTAGTTAGGTATGTTTGAAAGCTAGATAGACCATTATTACCTTTGATTTTTCTACAAAATCCAAAACTTTTGGCTCATCCTTCCTTTTGAACATCTGGATGAGTCTTGCTGAATGGGAAAACAGACTCATTCAATATGACATGAAATATCAGTTCTTCAATACTCCCATAGCTCCATTCACAGATTTAACTTACATATTCACAGATTTAACTTACATATACATACAAGGATTCATCAGATGGTCTCTAGATATGTGTAGAGAACATTTAGGAATCTTGGAGTATTTCAAATATTTTTACCTGAATCTAGTTTTTTTATGGGATTTTGTTCTAAGACAACCTGAAAGACTACAGAAAGATATTTGTCTACAAGCCAAAATCGAACTGGACATACCTGGTTAAATCTCCTTGGCCATACAATATCATCTTCATCAATGGTAAACAACGCTTCTTGGGAACCAATGGGTTTAATCCTTCCAACTCTGACTCTCAGAAAAGATAGATTTGGGAATGTGATCCAATTCACAATATCAAAGCCAGTATCCAATTTTCCATTTTGGTTGAAAGAAATTTTTTGTCCAATAGTATTATTAAACGAGATTCGTCTCATAAATTGGTTAAGCTAAATGGGAAGAGAGAGAGAGAGAGACAGAGAGAGTGACAGAGAGACAACCAGAGATGATATAGTTCAAGGTGACAGAAAGACAAACTTGATCAAGGGAGTGAGGGAATAACCAGAGAACAGAGGATCAACAAGACCTAAATATAAGTAATTGAAATGGAGAAAGAAAATGGATTTTTTTCAGTGAATATAAATGGACTGAATTCCCCTTCAAAAAGAATTTTTTTTTAGAAAATTACAGAAATTAAACATAGATATAATTTGTTTGCAAGAGACATATATTAAAAGACAATATTACAAACTGTTGGAATACCCCAAAATTGGGAAACTTTACCATGCATCAGTGCAGCAGAAAAAAAGAGGTGTAACTGTATATATTAAAGAGACAATAGACTCTAAAATGATTTATTCAGATGAAGAAGGAAGAATTGTGATGGTAGAAATATTTCTACATCAAAAACAAACATTGTTGGTAGCAATATATGCACCAAATAATAACAGGAAGAATTTTATCAAAATCTCCATAGAAAAATAACAGAAATGGAGTATCAAAATATTTGCCTAGAGATTTCAATCCAATAGTGGATGGAACATTAGACTATAAAAGTAGCAAAGCAGGAAAAAGTGGAAGCAAAAGATTACCAAGATTTTTTTAATATGACAGAGTAAATTGGGGTACAAGATGTCTGGAGGGAAATTAATCCAGGAAAATTATAATATACATTTTATTCAAATAGTCACAAATCCTGGTCCAGAATTGACACGATTTGGAAGTCATCTGAATTGAGGACAAGTATACAGGAGATTGAGATAGAACCAAGTACATGGGCAGACCACAACCCCTTAAAAATGACATGGAGAGGAATACCAAAAAAAATTAAGATGAACTTTGAATCAATCCATATTAAAAGAAAAAGAATTTATAGAATTAGCAACAAAAGAAATGGAGTTTTTCTTTAAAGAAAACAAAAAAGAAGATACAATATTACAAAAGGTATGGGATACAGCCAAAGCATATTTTAGAGGTATAGCTATAACATACATGGTAATAAATAAATAAATAGAAATGACAACAATACATATTATTAAGGGAAGAATTTGAAAAATTAGAATTAAAACTGCAAATGAATCCACAAAAGAAGATTCTGAAAAGAGAAATGGAAACAATAAAACTTAAATTTGTTGGATTCAGAAAAATTGGCATAGCAAATAAACTTTTTTGAAAATGCAAACAAACCAGGAAGATAGTTAGCTAACAAACTTAAAAAATAAAAGAAGAAACTGATAAATAATTTAGTAGATGGAAAAGGTTGCCTACAATTTAAGAATGAAGAAATAAAAAATAATTAAGGAATACTATAAGAAACTGTATGATATAGAAGAAATTCCAAGGGAGAAAATGATTCAATATCTTCCAAAAATTTCAGAAACTTTTAAAACTATGCTAGAGGAAAAAAATAACAATGATGGAAATAACAGAGGCTATAAGAAGACAAAAAAAAAGAGAAAACACCAGGGCCAGATGGACTACCGGTGGAGCTATATAAATCTTTACAAGATATATTAAGTGAACTGTTGAAGGATGTGTGCAATGAACTTATGTTGGAGGCTAAACTCCCGAATACATGGACAGAAGCAAATATTACCTTAATACCAAAAGAAAATTCAGACTTGACACAGATAAAAAATTATAGAGTGATATCGTTATTAAATGTGGATTATAAAATTTTTACTTCAGTAATAGCAGACAGACTGAAAAGATTTTTAACTGAATTTATACATTCAAACCAAAATGTTTTTTAACCAAAGAGACAAATTAAAAATAATTTAAGAGTGATAATGGCTATATTGGAATATTATTAATTACATCCAGGGAAACAATTGACAGTAGTATTTCTAGATGCCCAAAAGGCATTTGATAACGTTTCCTGGTAATTTATGATTCAGCAATTAAAAATAATGGACTTTGGACAAAACTTTATAAATATGATTAAAACAATATGAAATAAACATTGAAAGTGGGTAAAAGAATAGATAATTCTTAGAAACAAAAAATGGTTATATTTGGAGGGGCATGATTTATAATTGGGATGGCATGCTTTCTTATGGTACTGGAAAAATAAAATTCATAAGTACTTTCAAAATCACTATATAAGAAATGCGTTATTAACAACATGGGGAAAAATAAAATGTAAAATATATCTGAAAATTCCAGGGTGGCTTTCAACAAAGGAAGCATTTGTACACCCAAATTCAGATGATTTTGAAAAAAAAATCCAGACATATAGAGATATTCTAAATTCTGAAGGGAATTTAAAATCTAAACAAGAAATGGTGGGCACATTTACAAATGCAAGTTAGATATGATAAAGATGTTAAACTGTATAGGTTTTACAAGGAGCAAACTTTGTTTGATAAGATATTATTAACTTCTGATGAGAAACTAATTAAGAAAATGTATAATTTTCTATTAACTTTGAAAATGGAAAGCAAACAAGTTAAAGAAACAATGATAAGATGGCCAAAAAGTTTGGCTACAATATAGAATTAGAGAAATGGCAAAATTTGTGGGAAAGAAATTATAAATTGACAATGTCAACCTCATATAAATTTATATAAAATATTTTAGAGATGGCACTTGCCGCCAGCAAGATTAGCAAAAATGTCAGATAGATGTTGAAAATGCAAACATAAGTCAGGCACTTATTAGCATGTTTGGTGGACATGTGCCAAAGCAAAGAGTTATTGGAAAAAGATACATCTTGGCTAGAAAAGATGTTGAGAGAATACATAGATTTTAAACCTGAACTTTTAAAATTAGGTATAATGCCAGAAAAGACTGATAAACAAAACATGTATTTGACTTTGCACATTACAACAGCAGCAAGAATTATATTTGCACAGTATTGGAAAAATGAAGAAATATGATCAGATGAAGAAATAATTAAAAAAATATTAGAATGCACAGAGATGCATAGATTGACTCTGAGGCTGAAAGAAAAAGAAAAAATGAAATATTATCAAACTTGGGGTTTATTTTATCGGTGGCTATAGGAAAGAATAAAGTATTAGGAACTAAATATATATTAGCTAATAATAATAATAATAATAATAATAATAATAATAATAATAATAATA
>JAKJMR010000386.1:133335-147212 GCA_024449315.1 Daboia siamensis
ATAATAATAATAATAATAATAATAATAATAATAATAATAATAATAATTTTATTTGTATACCGCCCTTCTCCCGAAGGACTCAGGGTGGTGAACAGGGCAAATATATAAAAATACAAAAGTACAAAAGTTAAAAAGAAATTAAACATATGCCCAACTAAAAACAGTAAATACAAACATTAAAATAACCATAAGAACCCAAACCCATCCCCCATCAGGCCAGGCCGGCTTGTTCAAATAAGAATGTCTTCAGATCGCGACGGAAGGAGCGAAGGTCGGGCGCCATTCGGAGCTCAACTGGCAACCGGTTCCATAGCTCCGGGGCGCCCACAGAGAAGGACCTCCCCCTGGGAGCCACCAATCGACATTCAGACAGCACGTTTGTTGAATAAATACTATTGAATGCATGGAAAAAAAATCAATTTTTTTTAAAAAAATTGTCCAACAATGTTATTAAATGAGACTTGTCTCATAAATTGGTTAAGCTAAATAGGAAGAGAAAGAGAGTGACAGACAGGCAAGCAGAGATGACATAGTTCAAGGTGATAAGCTTCATACCTCTTTTCAAAGATAACAATATTTTTTCAAAGTTTAAGAGAGATTAGCAGGCAACACAATAATAATGTGATCTTGGAAACCTTAATTAAAATTGTACCTCCTTCGGAGCACAAAGAGAAAACAAAGCAACTGGAGTATTCAGGGATCAAAAATCAAAAAAGAAGAAAGTAAATGTATTTAATATTGCAAAGTATTACAATAACTGATTGCATAGAAAGTATTGCAATAACTGATTGGATGAAGAATTAATGTAAGTTTGGGGGTTGAACAATATCTCTAGTTTCCCTTTCAAAATCAGAAATTTTTCAGTCAGAGAAGGTTGGCTATCAGAATGGTTGCCTAGATATGATATTCTGAAAACCTGGCAGATTATATTTCTACACTTATTTCAGGGATGCAAAGGGCAGATTCATGGAAATCATTTGTCTTTTTTCCTTGTATAACAGGAGGATTACTCTATAATGCCTACAACAAGATTTGGAGCCTTGATTAAGCTACAGTCAACAACTGAAACTTGTATAGTAGAAAACAAGTCACATGTAGTCCTTTCTATTAATGTATGTACGTGTGTGTGCATATTTAGTAGGACGAAGTTTAGAACTTGTATATATATATATATAAATTTATTAAATAAATAAATATATGGCATAAGAAGTTTTAAACCCTTGTCCTATTGAATATGCAATTATTATAATATTGTATATGGAGATATTTTGTTTTATACATTATTTGGATTACAGCTAGACAGAAGGTGACATTTAGCAAAACTACAAGTTTTGATACAATCCCTTAGAAGAATGAATTTTATTTAGGTTTCGGATTTGGATGACAAATGTAGTTAGCAGCCAGCCGTTGGCCTGGCTTGAAGATTTACTTTCCACAGCTTTTGTTCCAGATGTTCCAGTTTGGCTTCATGTCCTCTACTTCTGTATTCCACCATTGATGAATAGAAGTAATGCAAAGCATGTGCCACCACATGGATGGCATTGTAGATGCTGTAGCTTTGGGCAGTCATATCCATTTCAAGCACAGATGTAGGAAGAGATAACACTTTTTCCTTTCCAGTGCAGGGAATTACATTTTCATCTTCATTCATAACTGAGATGGAGAAGGAACATTCAAAGGCACTTTCCCAGAAGAGCTTGATAAAAGTGTCTTCTTTTTCCAAGATAGGGTTCCTCATCTGAACAAATTGCTGGAATCCTAACACCTCCTCTGAGTGAATTGCAAAAGACAGAGCACCGTGGAGGAAGACTAGGTCGCTATTCCTTAGAAAGGGAAGGGAGGTGAAATCCATCTCAGCGGTCATCACCCAGATTTTACCCTTTCTCCATAATGATGCATCTTCAGTTTTCAAATTAGTGGAAAGAAGTCTCAGAACTACAATTCCGTAAATTTCACCATGAACTAGTACTATATTAACTGTGCTTTCCATAACCACCATGTACATTTGAAGTTCCATTTCCACCAATTCAAGAATGGTATTTGAATATTCAATGACAGGAAATGTTTCAATGAAATCTAAACAGATCCCTCTCTGGGCAAACATGGGAACCAGATCTTGTACAAACTTCTCACCACTATTATTATTCACAGACAAGATCCCAATCCATGTCCATTGGAAATGCAACAGTAATTGAAAGATTCCTTTATATTGATGATCCATACTTGGGAACATTTGTTGATAGAGAATAGCCTCTTTTTCTGTACTACTATCAGTGGAGGAACCATATATTAACTTCAAAAAAAAAAAAGAGAGAGAAATAACAGGAAATAGAGCACTTATTCTTTTGTATTTTCTTTTTAAAAAATAGTGTGTAGTAATATTATTTAGCCATTTAAAATATGATAGAGATATTTCTATAAATTCCTGTTTGGCTTTCCAATTTTACAGTGCAACACACAATAGAAGAATGTCTCTTAGAGTACATTAGATGCTATGGATGTGAAATTCCTATTAGAATCAATCCAGTTTCTCCACTTCTATTGTCCCAATTGCCATCTTTTTCTAAAACATACAGTATATTCCCTGAATTCATCCCCCATTTCTTTCTTTTCCTTCACTGGAAATCGTGAAATAGTAGATAGCCCCATAAGATACTTACTTGCTTTTTATTGTTCTCAGAATGTTCTATATTTTTAATAATTGCTTTTCTTAAATCAAGCACTGATAGTGAATTAATCCTTGGGAAGGCATAGCACACTTGTTGATCTTCAGGTCTTTCAATAAATAAAAGGTCAAAAGGCTTAAGGCCATAACCTTAGGCTCTTTAGTATGCTACAGCAGAATTCTCTTGTCATCAGTTTTGTTAAGACAAATCTCTTTATAACAAAAATAATTCCTTTATTCCTATGGCATAAACACACCCATTACAATAACGAAACAATTCATTGATATTTATTTGGTCTGGGCTCCATCAAAGCTCATACCTGTGGCATCTTGTAGAGGGAAAGGATAGTAGCCATGTGTAAACACACATCAGCAGTAGGTCCTCCAATGACTGCTATTGGTCTGTGCTGTGTTTCACAGTTGTAGTTAGGGATGAACTGGCTCTTTGTAGAGAAAAGCTCCAGTGAGGCACGATAAGTCCAACTTGTCATGAAGTAGGTATTATATATTTGTAAACCAAGAGTGTGATTGGGTAAAATATGAGAATTTCTGTTGATTTCCGTGATGGCAAATTCTAAGGCCAAGATGTGCTGGTAGATTGGAGTCATGATCCTGAAAAGGAAAATACGTTGGTTTTTTTTCTTTACTATGCATTCAATTGAAATGAAAGCACTTAATATGTAGGAGGATGGGATTAAATAGCATTGTGATTATTTTGAACTGAATGTGAAACATCATAAGTGAGATTTTGCCTTTGAAAAATACTGGTTATGAAAATGGTATTCATCCCAACAATCTTCCAATATTCATCACTCTGGGTAATTATTTCAGAAATTAGAAGTCACTTATTATTGATTTTCAAAAGGATGCTGATTCATTTTACAGGAGTAGAGTCACTCCATTTTCTACAACACCTCCAAAACTGATTCTATTGTTGATAGTCATTTGGGTATCTAAGATAGCGTGATGGCTGTATACCAAATAGGGAAGCAGAAGATGATTTAGCTTACTGTGTTATTGTTGTTAGTTGCAAAGTCGTCTCCGACCCATCGCGACCCCATGGACAATGGGGTCCTCCAGGCCTTCCTGTCCTCTACCGTCTTCTGGAGTCCATTTAAGCTCATGCCTACTGCTTCAGTGACTCCATCCAGCCACCTCATTCTCTGTCGTCCCCTTCTTCTCTTGCCCTTAACCTTTCCCAGCATTAGGCTCTTCTTCAGTGAGTCCTTCCTTCTCATTAGGTGACCAAAGTATTTTGAGTTTCAACTTCAGGATCTGACCTTCTAAAGAGCACTCTTCTAGGACTAACCAGTTTGATCACCTCCAAGGGACTCACAGGAGTCTTCCCCAGCTCCATAGTTCAAAGGCTTCAATTCTTTGGTGCTCAGACTTTCTTATGGTCCAACTTTCACAGCCATACATTACAAATGGGAAGACCATAGCCTTGACTATATGGACTTTTGTTGACAGGGTGATGTCTTTGCTTTTTAGTGTGCTGTCTAGATTTGCCATGGCTTTCCTCCCCAGGAGCAAGCGTCTTTTAATTTCTTGGCTACAGTCCCCATCTGCAGTGATCTTGGAGCCCAGGAAAATAAAATCTGTCACTACCTCCATTTCTTCCCCATCTATTTGCCAGGAATTGAGACGGCCAGATGCCATGCAGATTTTTAAAGAAATCTATCAAAAACTTGAATTTGATTCTAAATTTATCTGGAGAAACTTGGGTGTTTTAAAAATTGGGTAGGCAAAGAGTATTCTATTGTAATAATAGTTTTATTCGTTTGTCAAAATATAAAATACAAAGAGAAATTCAAAAAAAAGTAATAGAAAACTAGAAAAGGGGAAGGAAAAGAAAAAAGATAGTGCAAAGAAGGAAGAGAAAAGAAAAAGGCACCAACTTCCAACTCGCTTTAGCACAGTAGAAGATAACAATATTACAATGACAACATTTGCTTTTGCACAACAGTATGTACAAACCATTTCTATAACAATTGTTGTTGTTGTTAGTTGCGAAGTCGTGTCCGACCCATCCAGGCCTTCCTGTCCTCTACCATCTTCTGGAGTCATTTAAGCTCACGCCTACTGCTTCAGTGACTCCATCCAGCCACCTCATTCTCTGTCGTCCCCTTCTTCTCTTGCCTCAATCTTTCCCAGCATTAGGCTCTTCTCCAGTGAGTCCTTCCTTCTCATTAGGAGGCCAAAGTATTTGATTTGCAACTTCAGGATCTGGCCTTCTAAAGAGCAGTCAGGGTTGATCTCCTCTAGGACTGACCGATTTGATCGCCTTGCAGACCAAGGGACTTGCAGGAGTCTTCTCCAGCACCATAGTTCAAAGGCTTCAATTCTTTGGCGCTCAGCCTTTCTTATGGTCCAACTTTCACTGCCATACATTGCAACTGGGAAGACCATAGCATATATATATATATATGTTAAATGTTTGTTAAGTATTTTAGAATACCTTGCTAGGCCCCAAACACAGGACAAATCTTATTACCTGTTTCAGCCTAATCCAAGGCCATCCACAGGCTGTAGTCACAACAGTGACAGCTCATACACACACACACACACACACATACATACATGGTGGGACCTGAATTCAATACTGAAGTTCAAAGCCTATATATTAAGAAATTAAAGAAAAAGATATATTAGAAAGTTTTGATTCTATTTAAAGAAAGTTTAGCAATAGAGTGGGGGGAAAAAAGAGTATTTATCCCAGTAAGGTCAAAGAATTTGAAAGTATATAGTTAACTTTGTTAATAAAAATGGTGATAGTTTACAAAGATTATTATGTGCAAATAAAAATACATAGTATTCCCACAGCAAGGAAGTTAAAACAGGAATGGTTAAATTGATCATCCTATTCAAAATATAATTGAGTATGTTTTTCATTTGGACATCACTTCTGGATTTTGTCCTTGTGATGAAAAAAAAATGAAACTTTGACTTTGGTTTTGTTGATTAGATAGATTTGTTGTTATAGAAATGGCTAATTATATATTAATGTGCAAAAACAAAAAGCTGAGGCTGGAGTGTTTTTATCTTGTAATGTGCTAAAGAGTTGGAAGTCAATGCCTTTTCTTTTACCTCACACCTTTTCTCCCCTCTCCTTTTCCCTCCCTTAATTTCCTATTTTTTCTTTGTATTTTATAAATAAATAACTCAATAAGTTAGGCAGTGAAATAGGAGCCAACCAGATCTTCCTCTTGAGCATAGAGTTTATGGATCTCATTGTCTTGTAGTTAGCACAATAAATTGCTTTTCGCCTTCATGTTCAAGGCAGAGCATCTAAGGCTAAGCAGGTTACTCTGGCACTTGAAACAATAGGTTTTCCCTCCCTGTCAATACAATTAAATAATCAACAATTGGCTAACTCTTTATAACATCTGGTATGAAAACTTCACCTTAACCAGTGAAAAGACTGGCCCTTTTCATTCTCATGGATGACTGTACAGGTCATGTCAAACGCAACCAACTTAATAAGGAGTCACAGAGCCTGGAGGCATGGTTCTTCAGTTGTTTTTCAGTATGTGTATGGCAAAATGAATATCACCCGGACTGGATGGCTTGTGGCAGCTGCTATAGCTGACAGTTTAGTTGATCCTGAACAATTAGAGACATCATGAATAAATTGATGCACCTGTCAACAGAATTGTGGGAATGCAGGTCTAGAGCATTTGGAGATAAAAACTGATAAAAGCTCCCTTTATAAGGTTAAAGTAGCTTGTCAGTTTGTGTTGATGAGCTAGAACTCAACTAGCCCCCAAAGCTGGTTTTGAGACACAGAGGGTAGGGTTAATATCTTGGAAAGCAGAAACTTATTCTCAAATGATTAGAAGTCCCCCCCTCCCTTTTTTTTTACAAGTTCCTGTCCTTGCTATATACGTGCCTGGCTTTCCTCATAAACCTTCATAGTGGCCAATATACTGTGCATTTAAAACTTGCTTTCAAAGACAGAATTGCTCAATAGCAATAGCACTTATATACCACTTCACAGTGCTTTACAGCCCTCTCTAAGAGTTTACAGTCAGCCTATTGCCCCCAACAATCTGGCTCCTCATTTAACCCTCCTTGGAGGGATAGAAAGCTGAGTCAATCTTGAGCCGGTGAGAATCAAACTGCCAACTGCTGGCAGCCAGCAGTCAGAAGAAGTAACTAGAAATACTGCACTCTAACTACTGTGCCACCATGGCTGAATAGAAGGTTGCTGTGATTTTCTAATTGCCATCTTGGAGATTTGGAAAAATTTATGGCTGTCTTTCCTCTAATATTACTCTCCTTTTTTTATGAAAGCAAGCACTCAATTTATAGATCCTAAGCACACTGTCTTTAGCCCATAAGCTATCAACAATTGCAGCTAGTCTGAAATATGCTATTGAACTGGTTGCCCATTATTGTACAATATATATATTATAAAAAGGATATAATAAATGAAAAAGGCTAACATGAATATTATAAGACTTCCAAGTTCAAATTAACTTGTTTTCTCTGTATAAAATCTTACACAGTATCCTGAAAGAGATCCTTAGAGGGAGGTTTGCTGAAGTCTATCATTGTGTGGAAGACATAGATCTGAGAGAGCATGTTCATAACAATGAGGTCTCCTGACTGATATTGCTTGTGAAGAAATGGCAGAGGGTCACTGGTGCTGCATTTAGCCCTGCCAATCCTGCACACCACTCGTGGTAAAGGTACAATAACCAATACTGCAAATATCACCACCTTTAAGAACAACATTTCTTTGTAAGCCAATTTCCCTGCTCCAACATTCTCTCTCATTAAACATAATTCAATTTGAGCTAATGGCTCAGCCATCCCCCAGGATTTAGAGGTAAAGGTGAAATAATTACATAAAGCTGGGAAACTTTGAACAAAACATGTTTTTGCCATCTTAGCAGAGATTACCTTTAGCATAGTAGCAAAAGATACAGATGTTTGTAATGACTGAGAGCAAGAGAAGAATCTTAACTAATAAGAACTTCATAAAGTTTTACTTCAGTTTGTAGAAGGACAGACATAGTGTTCATGTCTTCCAATTGCTAAGACAAAAATAGCTTAATATTAATTTACAGATTATATCATAGTCAACATAAAGTGAAGGGGCTCCAAACCCATTTTGGAAGCACTTTGTCCCTTCTGAGAATGATTCTCTGTTAATGTCAATTACATTACATTTAAATTCAATTCAATTTAAATTAATCATTTAAAGCCCTAATAAGCAGGCATATACATAGAATGAAGGCTATTGCTAAGCACACTGATTTGTGCTTCTTAGATTGTAAGCCGCCCTGAGTCTTTGGAGAACGGCGGGATATAAATGGGATTAAAAAAAAATACATTTAAAGTATGACACAAGACCTAGAGAACTGTTGAACAGAGTTAAAAACAGGAATGCCCTTCCACTTAAAAACTCTCTATTTGGAGCAAAATTCCAATCAAAATTGGCATCCCAAATTTTGAAATTGATTTAGCTATCAGATTATTGCTTAATAGATGCAAAACTGTTGTAGGACACATTAGTCCATCCCATCATTGTTGGTTGCACAAGGTTGGTAGTTTATTTCATTTTCTTTTGCAATTTTTTAGGAATCTTCTTCCCATTAAAAAAAGCAGCTTCATCTTCCTCCTTCTGTTTTGTATATGGTTTTGTTTTTTTTTGGAATAGTTGATATTGTTTGTCTTCATCTCATCTTGAAGCTTCTCAGACTTCCCTACAGAAGGGAGTCGAAATGGGACAGTTAATGACAAGGGAGAATATTTCTCCTCAATATTTATCTTTTGAATCATGAAAACACAAGTATTTGTTTCATGTTCTCAAAGACAAGTTGACACAATTCTAGCTATCTATTTGGTTAGATTCACTTTTAGACTTTTGTTTCCCAATAGTTCAGCCATTGTTTAGGACACACCCCTAAGCAAGAGCTTACTTGTTTATTTATATATGAAATTTGTATGATGCCCATCTCTCTACCAAGTGACTCTGGGCAGCACGTTTAGCAAAACTCATCCATTTCCCAGGTAAACTGTTTAAAAGGTACACTATGCAAAAGACTAGATGTATGCAACGAGATGGAATTGTTTAAGCATGTGCAACATGACAAGGCAGATAGAAAAAGCATGGAATTTGCACTGTGACAGAACATACATACATACATACATACATACATACATACATACATACATACATCATTTTTATTTGGTCACCCATCTCAGATTGTGGTGCCATGGAACTAAGGGTAAAAAAAATGGACAATTATGATTTAAAAAACTTTTACATTATAAAAGAAAAAAAATTAAGAAGAAATATATTAGGTGAAGAATTAGGTATTAATTATCCTGGAGCCCTGTCAATACTTCAGAAATTGCCTGAGGTCCCCAAGCATGAGGAAATAACTAAGTCTTGAGGGATTTTTGGATAGTTAAAAAGGGCTGAGGGCAGCTCACTTTGGGGGATCCATTCCATAGACCCAACTTAACTAATGCCACCCCCAACTCTCATCCCACAGAGATTTATTACTCAGTGGGGAAACCCCTACAATCAGACAAGTAAGGAAGAGATGTTTTCCTTTAGAATTGGCTGAGGGAAAGAAGAAGGGACTCCATAGCCCAGAGTAGTTCTGCTACTGCTACTTTCTCTCTCCCCCACTCCTCGGCCTAACCACCACCACCACTTCTAAATTTCCATAGTCCCAATAAGCGTCTCAGGTAAAGAGGTTGCCGAAATGTAATTCAGAGACTCCACTTTCTCAGGGTCTTGCGGAAGAACAGGGTAGAACAACAACAACGGCTAATGGCCTCTTTTACCAGTCTACTATAGAGAACATCCTCTCGTACTGTATTGTGGTTTAGTATGCTGGTCTGACAGCCGTGGATAGGAAAGTATTACAGAGGGTGGTGAGCACAGCACAAGACATTGTGGGCTGTCCCCTGACACCACTGGATGACATCGCCAGGGCTCGCTGCTTTGGAAGAGTGAGGAAAATTGTCAGGGATGACTCACACCCTGGTTGGTATCTCTTTACTCTCCCACCATCAGGTAGGAGATACAGGACTATAGCCAGCCATACCAACAGGCTGAAGAACAGCTTCTATCCATGGGCTGTCAGGCTCTTGAATGGGAAATACCTTTATACTTTTATGTAGGCCGGTGTGTTGTGCAATTAGCTCACATGATGTAACAAGGGTTTGTTGTCACTGTGAGTTGTGGTGGTGGGGAGCACGAAGGGAGGCTCAGCCAATCTCAATGTATACATGGTTGTACTTCGACAATAAAGGTTCATTCGTTCATTCATTCGACAGTTTCTAGTGCAGTAGCAACAACAGACTTTAGTAGCAAGTGCTACAGTCCAAATTAGTCGAGAGATACAGGCAGAAAAAATAAAATGAAATGAAAGGAAAGGACTGCAGAGGCAGCCAAAGGAACTTTTGCGCGGCCAGATGTAAATAGAGTCTAAGAGTTAAGAGAAGTGTTACAAGCTGGCGGCAGCACACACCCCCACACTCACACCCACACCCCCAAGAAGCAACCAGTGCGGCGAACAGAACCGGGCTGCTCATAATTGTTTAACGAAGCCGCCGGCCTCTCCTCCACCCTCACTTTGTTCCTTCAGCCGCTCGCGCGGTGCTCTCCAGCCACGGTGACCACACAAACCGTCGGCAGCAAAGGCAGCCCAACTTCCATGTCCTCCGACTTTTTGTGCTCAATTCAGCCTGCGAGACAAAGAAGGGGCCAAGGCTCGTCCTCCAGTTCGCTTCTCCGGCTTCCAGGCACCAAGCTGTGTCGGCACCAGGTCTATGAGCATGATAAACGCCCGAAACATGGGGAGTCGTGGCCAGCGCGGCCATCTGCAGTGGCTTCTCCGAGAGAGAGAGAGAGAAAGCTACCCGCTTCTCCACAAAAGAGGAAATAACCGAGAGGGTCTGAGTTGGTCATCACTCCACGTAAGTGCCGTCAAAAAGCCAATAATTGAAAACCATTCAGCTGAAGGGATAAAACAAATCCAAGCTTCTTTTCTACGGGGAATCTTGTGGGTTTTTTATTTTTTTATTTTTTTTTACTTTTCCTGAGTACCAGGAAAAGTGCAATCCAGGTGTATATAAGCACAACCTTGGGTGGCACAGAATGCTTTCTGCTGGCTGTCATGGCCTATGACTGCTACTTGGCTATCTGTCATCTCTTGACCTATGCTATAACTATGGACAAAAGGCATTGATGGATGTTAACTACCGTTTCCTGGGCAATTTGTTTCCTAATTGCAGCTATCAATATAACGTTGACTTTTCAGCACACTTTCTGTGGCTCCAACCAAATCAACCATTTTCTGTGAGCTGCCTTTAGTAGTAAAACTTGCATGTGGTGACACCAATGTAACAGAAATCATTCTGTTTTGG
The DNA here is from genome assembly GCA_024449315.1 of Daboia siamensis. Classification (NCBI taxonomy): domain Eukaryota; kingdom Metazoa; phylum Chordata; class Lepidosauria; order Squamata; family Viperidae; genus Daboia; species Daboia siamensis. The sequence continues at coordinate 144,392 of JAKJMR010000386.1, forward strand.
ACATCGGTCCTGGTTATCCTTGGTCCCCTTATAGTTGTCTTGACCTCCTACACACTTATCCTGCTCATGGTGTTCCAGATGAGGTCAACTGCTAGTTGGCACAAGGCTTTCTCTACGTGTGCCTCCCTTTTGGCAGTGGTCACCTTGTTCTATGGCACCCTCATCTCTATGTATCTGAAACAAAAGTCTGAGTCAGCTTCCAATTATAACAAGCAAATTGCTGTCTTTTATACTGTGGTCACTCCCTTAATCAACCCTATCATTTACACCATACGGAATAAGGATATCCACAAGGCAGTGGCCAAAATTCTACAAAGGTGGCCCTAAAGGCAAAACAAAACAAGACAAAGAGATCCCTAATGACTTTAATTGATCTAGTTCAATCATCTTTTAACCTAGTGTCCTTCAGATGTCTCAAAACCTAAACTGCTCAAAACTTCAAAAAAAAAAGTGTGAGATTTCTCCAAATTGGGCATAACTCCCATGTCCTTCACAAAAGGATATACCAGTATCTTCTCACCTGTGGCCTTCTTGGACTGGATCACTCTGAACAAAGGTTATACTGACTTCTACCTTAATACATCATAGTCCTGCATGTAACTGGGAAACCTAGGTATAGTATTTTATAATGATAATGTTTGCCCTTGTTCCTACAACAGGTTTAATTATGTTTCTCATTCTGCTGAATCTGGTGGCTTGTGCTTCTGGAAGCAGAGACCTAGGGATTGGTTCAATAGATATTAAGGATTCCGAATCTTCTACTACTTTCTGGTAGCTAGTATCCAGTGGTGGGATTCAGCCAGTTCGCACCACTTTGGCAGAACCAGTAGCTAATTATTTGTTGCCCAGGCTCAGAATGGACTTACGGAAACGGCATCAAACCAGTTGTTCACATATTTGAAGCCCACCATTGCTAATATCCAATTAGCCCTAGTTTCAGCAGAAATTCATGGCTTCTTCTCTACTGAGCAGGCAATAGGTATGAGAGAGCCACACTTTAGAATGTGTGCCATGTGCTGTGAAGTCTTAGCTGTGGGTTTTGTAATGAATGAATTGCTTTTCCAGGTGCTCCTTTTCTTCTAGAGCAGGGGTGTCAAACATGATGTGTCATGACATGATATGTTGTGACGTATCACAACTTTCCCCCCATTGCCGGCAAGGGGGTGGGCGCGGTTTTGGCATGACACATCCGGCTCATGGGCCAGCAGTTTGACACCCCTGTTCTAGAAAGCTAGGTGGTAAAAAATATTCACAGGACTGCTTTCATAAATTCTCATAACAGAACTGATTAGGTAAAGCTAGTTTAATGCTATGCACAATTAATTGTTCTGAGTTAAATTCACTAACTGGTTTAAATATCCCCTTTTGGATGTTCCCACAAGACTCTACACTTCCATTGACCTGATTAATCATGCTGTAAAACACATCCTTAATATAGGTTATTTAAAAAATAGTGCAGTGCAGTATATTGTTTTAAATTAAATTCAAAAATAGACCAACTGTAATACTTATAAAAATAAGCCAGAATTCTAGAAGCCAAAATCACTCTCAGAATTCAGCTTATCCACAGATGGGATCATCCATGACCATACATGGTGATCCTTCTTAAAAATATCCATAATTCCCACATGTATTTGCAAATAAATAAGATAAGCAGACCCTCAAATTTTGAATCAAAATACCATAAAAATTGAGCCATTTTATCTGTAGATGGCCCATTTGTCTTGTAGTGTCTATACTATAATTCAACAATGCGCAATGATAGGTAAAGGTTCCCCCGCACATGTGTGCTAGTTGTTTCCAACTCTAGGGGCCGGTGCTCATCTCTGTTTCAAAGCCAAAGAGCCAGCACTTGTCCGAGAACGTGTCTGTGGTCATGTGGCTGGCATGACTAGACGCCAAAGGCACACGGAACACTGTTACCTTCCCACTGTAGTGGTCCCTATTTTTCTACTTGCATTTTTATGTGCTTTCGAACTGCTGGGTTGGCAGAAGCTGGGACGAGTAACAGGCGCTCACTCTGTTATGCGGCACTCGGGATGCAACCCGCCAAACTGCCGACCTTCTGATCGACAAGCTGAGCATCCTAACCCACTGAGCCACCGCGTCCCTTTATGTGCAATGATAGTCAATGCTTAAAGAAGCTAAATCCTGCATTAGATTGTCAAAGGAAATTTTGACAAATTTTAATAAATACACCTCATTTTAAAAGATGGAGTAGGAGCCCTTAAAGCAATAAAAAAAAGAAGTAACCAATCCATTTCAACATTGCAACGCCTGCTTTTCCCAGTACTGAAAAACCATTAAATCTCTTTTTAAAATTCTTTTATAGCTTTTTTTTAAAATAAAACAACATTGGGTAAGATAAAAATACATACTTTGCCAAAAGGAAAAAAATACATAGAAAGTTATTTAAAAAAATAAAAAATACAAAGGAAAAAGAAAAAAGGTGTAGCATTTTAGCAGTAATTAAAATTCTATTAGATAGTTATGTAATGCAATTATTATTCATATATATATATGAATATACATATATGTGTGTGTGTATGTGTGTGTGTTTTTTTTTCCTGGTCAGAGTGGTCTGATTGATGCACCTTAGATTTTTGAACTGCTATATTGCAGTTCTATTATGATTTCTTTTGCCTTGCAGCTCCAACCTAGGAGCGTTAAGCAGGGCTCAAGTTGCTACTGCGATCCATTATGTATTCAAATTTCTTTTTGCTGACAAAGAATATATATATATATGAGCTGTCACCAGTGGTGACTACTTCCTGTTCGATGGCCTTCGGTTAGGCTGAGACAGGAAATAAGATTTGTCCCA
>JAKJMR010000386.1:147312-165425 GCA_024449315.1 Daboia siamensis
TTTTATATATATATATACATATATATATATATATATATATATATATATATGTATATATATATGTATATATGTATATATGTATATATGTATATATGTATATATATATATAAAATCATTTTAACTTTTGGCATTTTGTTTAAATGAGCCCCATATTTCATTATAGGCAGTCCACTTATAGGTGGTAAGTGCAATCAGGCCTCAATCTATTGAGTGAAGAGGCATACCTTTATCTTACCAATGCTACAAAGTGTTATTTGGCCATAATAAGGAAAAGAAAATCCATTTTCATTGCCCACTTGTCAAATTCCAAATACAAGATATATAGGTCAAAGGTATATTATTGTCTGAAAATTTTAGCTTTTTCTCACACAATTATATTTATATAATCTACTACTTTCTCCCAAAACTTGGTAAGTGCAAGACAACGTAAAAATGTGTGTTTTAAAGAACCAATATCCTTCTTTATCTCCAACAAAATGTTGTTTTTAAAAATCCTTTTCTATACATATATAACATAGTGCAATAAATTCTAAATAATGTTTTTGTTCTATAAATCATAATTTGAGGTCCAGTGACCCTCTTGCTAGAGAAGTTCAGTCTCCCATTGTCTGGGCATTATAAGAATCTCAAATTATTTATTCCGCTATTTTTTTAGGATCTTCATCTCATACTGAATTATTGATAACAAATATCTACAAAAATGAATAGTAGGTTTTTTAAAAAAAAAGATGTAAAGGATTTAACAAGTTCTAATATCTCAAGAGTCTCAATGCTAAAAATATTGCTGGTCCAATGTTGTTAGCAAATAATGTAACTGTAAATATAACCACTAGGTTACATCTAGTAGATAATTTTGGTCTCTTTAACACAGACTCTGTTAAAAATTAGTTATCATCTATCACTTGGCCCAAATTCAATAGACGTCTTTCCATCCAATTTTTCCGCGGTGGCACAATAGTTAGAATGCAATACTGCAGGCTTCTTCTGCTGGCTGCCAGCAGTTTGGCTGTTTCTCACCAGCTCGGGGTTGATTCAGCCTTCCATCCTTCCAAGGTCGGTAAAATGAGGACCTGGATTGTTGGGAGCAATGTGCTGACCCTGTAAACTGCTTAAGAGAGGGCTGTAAAGCACTGTGAAGCGGTACATAAGTCTTAAGTGCTATTGCTTTTCCATATCACATCATCTTTTTAATCTCTCTTGGAAAAAAAAATCTCCAATTCATAATTCAAAATCTCCACATGATTTTGAAAGGACCTCAGAACTGGCATCAGGTCTTGTATCTGGAGACAAGGTATCACCACTGAGAAGATCCCGTTTTTCTGACACCACTTCTTTAATCTGCGAGTGTGACAACTTGGTGAAAAGACTGTAAGAGCCCAAACGTTTCATGCGGTAGAAAAAGACTCAGCAGGATTGGTTTAGAAGTACCCAAGTAGAAGATGGGTTTAGAGGCATGACAGTCTATCTTTTTGTATTCACATACAATGTCCAAACATCCTTTGGTAAGCTGCTTAAAGTATGAATGGTGAAGAGTTGTCAGGGGATGTTATATATAATGTTTTTAAATATTTCATTGAGATTAGTCCTGAAGGAAGAGATTCCAATATTGCGTCTATCTGAAAAATTCTAGGTAACAACATATAGCCCTTGTTTCTGAATTGCTCAGTGCTCCCTCAGATTATTTCTCCCAGAAGTTTTGGTTTAAACACTCAGATTTCCCAGCCAGGGATCTCTGCAGTCACATAACTTCTCTCTCTTCTAAAATCTCCTGTCTCTCATCCAAACATTTATTTGTAGAGGCTGAGGGAAGGGCTGTGGTAGAAGCACATGTAAGCGTCACAGAGCAAGCGGCGGGCATAAGAGGGCAAAGATTTGGGATTCAAGCCCTGCAGAGCTTCAGGGGACATTTCCAAGTAATCCGCTACCTCGGAACAGGGTGTGACACGTGGGATGTTAAAGCCATTCAATCCACCTTGGGAAACAAAAGACAGACATAAGGACTGAGAATATGCCTGGAAAAAAACAGAAGAGGAAAGTAAACCAACTTAATGTTAGAATTCCAATCTTTGACCAGTGAGATTTTAGCAATGGGAAATTATTTGTTATTTATTTATTATTTGGATTTATAAATGCTTTCAGTAAACAGCAGCATCTCTGAAGATGTCTCCCAGTACTAATTTTTCTGACATTGGAGCAGACATTTTTCCAAACCAAGCAAAAATTCCCATCCAGTCCCCATGTTTGCTCTTGCTGGAAGACCATTGTAAGATGTTTATCCAAGCAACAAAGCATCTGGTCTAGATTTCAGGCAGCGGATAACATGGCTTCTGTTTTAACGGATACTTGAATCAAATGTTTCAAGTTCTCTAATGTAAGAGAAAAGTATAGATTACATTGAGCAAAACTCAGTGCCTGGTGATTATAAGAAGGGATTCAAGAAATGTTCTTGGTTCCAGTGTGAAAGTGGCTTGCTACTGCCACCTTCTGATAGATCGACTGATCATTAATTTATTATTTTTTAATCCAACACAGTATTTCTTAATCTTGGCAATTTGAATCTACACATCTTCAAATTGCCAACAATGAAAAACACTGGACTCTAGCCAAGGGCCATGCTGATTTTCTAGAGGTCCATATCCAAGTACAAACCAGGTCTGACCAAAGTCAGCTTTTCCAGATGAGCCAAAGTTAATTAGGGGCTGCCAGCTCACTTCAGTTTATTTTAGATAAATTTTAACTGAGCCCAGGTTAATAGAGTTTCCATTTCTTACTTTTTAAAATCTCACGTGTGCAGAAATAACCTTGGCTATAAGCAATCATAGTATAGGCGTGAGATTGATTCAACCAAACTGCAAACTGGAAGAGTTGATTGATTTGTGGAATTGGATACTTTTCAAGTCAATCTGAACAATATTTAATACTTTGACGCATGCGCACAGAAGATTTTTTTCTGAATCCCTTCAAAAAAACCCAAATCAAACCAACCTGAGGATTCAGTTTCGACATTCAGACAGATTTTTTTCCCCCTTTAAGTCAGTTGAATCTAATGAATTCAACAAATCAGAGGGAAGATTCTCGTCCGATTTTACAAGCTAAACATAACATTGATAAAAGCAAACCTTTGGCTTTCTTTGGAAAAGATGTTTTGAAACAACTCACCCTCACGGTCAGCCATACTATCAAAGAAAAGCCACTGGTGGGCATCTGGGCCGTGGCGGGTAAAACCCACATAATGACTTGTTTCAATGCAGAGAACTGCAAAGAGCTGCATTTTCTGACGTGGGACCGTCTCTGGAAAAGAGCCAAAGTGGGAAAGCTCCTCAGGCAGATACAGTGGACGGGGCTGGTGGTACTGTCGAGCCCGGTGCTTGTGAACCTATAGAGTAATGGCCAAAGAACATCACAAGATTTTAGACAGCCTTTCCAATTGGGCAAGCCTATAGATGTAATATTTAGTAACACCAGGATGCTGAGCTTGTTGATCAGAAGGTGGGCAGCTTGGCGGGTCAAATCCCAAGTGCCGTGTGACAGAGTGAGCACCTGTTACTCGTCCCAGCTTCTGCCAACCTAGCAGTTCGAAAGCACGTAAAAAATGCAAGTAGAAAAATAGGGACCACTCCGGTGGGAAGGTAACAGTGTTCCGTGAGCCTTTGGTGTCTAGTCATGCCGGTCACATGACCACGGAGACATCCTCGGACAAGCGCTGGCTCTTCAGCTTTGAAACGGAGATGAGCACCGGCCCCTAGAGTTGGAAACGACTAGCATCCATGTGCAGGGGAACCTTTACCTTTTAAACTCAGATAGCTCTTTTTGCAAAGGGGTTTCTTGATTACTGATTACATCATTTCTTTTTTTTTAAAGGTCCACTATAAACAAAACTAGAAGCTTGAATCTCCTATCTCAGAATCCATGAAGCCTTTAGGCATCAAATCCTAACCCTTTGCTTAGTGTAGGAATCTAAATTCTGGAAAGCCCAACCTTACTAGACATATGGTTGTCTAATCTCCATTTGACCACATCCAATAAAGGAGAGGAACCATATCGCTGAGTAATTGTTTCCACTGTCCAATTTCTCTTCTAAAGCATCTTCTATATAAGCATCTTCTAACAGATTAACTACTATCTGCTTTCTCCTTTAATCCAAATCCTTCTTTCTGGAAGAAGATAGGGCAGGTATTCTATTCAACGTGTTCTCAGATATTAGAAGAGGATTATATCCTTCCTCATTCACCTTTTTAAAGACTATACATATCTGGATGGATAAGCCACTTAGAGTAGGGGTCTCCAATCCCCAGGCCGCGGCCCACTAGCGGGCCATGGAATGTTTGAAACTGGGCCGCAGGAGAAATGGGCAAGCATGCGCACGAAGCTCCAAACTCGCAAGCAGAATGTGCTTGCGCTCGCGTGCAAGGCTCCATTCATGCAAGTGGAGTTTTGTGTGCAAAAATCCTCCGCTCGTATGAGTGGAGCTTTATGCGCAAGCGCCAGAGCCTGGTACTTGCAAATTTGGAGCTTCGTACGCAAACACAAAACACCCTCCATTCATGTGCATAGCTCCATTTGTGTGAGCAGAGAACAACTGCACTCGCACGTGAGCGGAGGACACATGCGCCCAAAGCTACATTTGCACAAGTGGAGCTTTGCACACGAGCACCCTCCACTTACGCGAATGGAGTTTGCGCGAATGGAGGACATGAGCATGCCTGCCACTGGTGCTGGGCTAGACCGCCAAGCTGGAAAGGTTGGAGACCGCTGACTTAGAGTAGCCTCATGGTGAGATAGGCAGCAAATAAATTTAACAAATAAAAAAATAAGGCAAGGCAAGCACAGGAATCTTATTTAAATGGCTTTGGGGTCTTAGGCTCAAACCTTGAATTAATTGCTAATTCTGTAGCTGCAACTGACACTGGATTTTGCCAAGAGCAGTTTGGCAATGATACTCATGGCTTTGTCCTCTTACATCTGCTAAAGCAGAGGTGTCAAAATTGAATTGCTACGATGCCTGCTAGCTTCATCCCCTTGTCAAAGAAAAGGGAGGGAATGGAATGGAATGCCAAGAAGCCGTTGTTGGACTGTGAGAGCCTGCACCATGCTAAGGTCATTGCTGTAGATGCTCAATGGAGAAGTGAACTGTTCCAATAACAAAAAGAAATAGTACTCTTGGACAATGTGAATACCCAAGGGGTGGGGGCATGCGGATCTATCTTTTAACTAAGCAAGCTTTCACGTGGGAAAACTCAGAGCTGGTTTTGCTTCTTTTGTTCTGAGATGCTGTACCCAATAAAGTTTTTGCCTGCTGGGACTTAATTGCCTTCAGGATTTCTTTTGTTGGGTTTTCTAGTAGGATTGATGACTGGGCCACAGAAGTGGTGGGTGGGCGAGTGAGCAAACAGAAGTGATGAGTGCGCACATCCCCACTCTGCATCAAGGATCTTAACTAGAAAAGTCTGTAGCATCCTTTGGCTATATATTCTTTATCAGACAAGCATAGCTAAAAGGAGTATCGTGGAATAGAAAGCTAGTGTAAAGATACCTGCTGATTGCAAACCTTGCAGAACTGTTTGATGTGTCTGATGCCAAAACTAGGATCCTGGTAGCAATCTGGACACTCCATCACAGCCAGTCCTTGGCATACAGAACACTCACGGGGAGCTGCAATGGGAAAATCAGAAATGTTGGTTAGAAGTGGTATCCGAAGCAGAACATCCAGATTCAGTCACAGTTTTGTTCTATATGATATTAATCTTGTGAACCTTTTTATGTATTCAAGATGGACAGTGATTATTATTTGTAGGTATTTATATTTAAGGGCATAGGTATATACATATGTTGTATATAGCATGTTTATATGTGTACACTTTTGAGACCAGGCAACAGAATTTCATTTTTGATGTGTTAGTGTGCCCATAGTAAAAAAATGACAATAAAGGTTATCTTAAAAGTGACATGCTGGCTGTGGATTATGGGAAATGACATTCAATTCTCAGTAATTGATTGCCAAGGTGGGAAATAAAAGAGAGATGCAAATTTTGTTTGCCCCATAAAGAGGAAGGCATTTGGCACAAACATTTATTTCCTTCTCCAGGCCTAGAAAACTGGAAAAAAAATCAGCTGGTGACTTGAAAGCCACCAAGAGACAAAAGGAAATGGTGGTTACAACAAGAATGGAATTAATTTATGGTCCTCCATTTTTCTAAGATGTGGTGAAGGCCACAAGTTTAGGTAGAAAGAAGGCAAACTAGGAAATTGTGGAAGATAAAAGCTTCAACAGAGAGGAAGATGGGGTTTTCAAAGGGAATGTCCAACTTCCCCATGATTACTTACTTGATTGGTCATTAGGTTTACAATCCACCGTTCTTTAGGATCTCAAGGCAGTATCCACAGCATTCCTTCTTCCTTTTCTCACAACCACCTCAATAGATTGAGCAAGACTGATCCAAAGTAACCCAAAAAAATAACCCATTTTAACTACATGAAACCAACTGCTATGAGTAAATAGTAGAAGAAAGTAGTTACTTCAGTTTGGGAGCTTCCACAAAATGTTGAGTTGGCATAATAGGCAAAGAGATTAAGGAAGGTAAAGTTGATGGAGATATGCAGAAATCTTTACCTAAGCCAAAGAGGCTGAAGTCCAGAACTAGGAGATAAGATTTGGAAATGGCTCAGGCAAACACCTCTCAATTTCACTGAACTATCACAAGCAAGGGGAGATAATGCACAATCATATTTCCAAGATTCTGTTGTTGTTGTTGTTGTTGTTGTTATTGTCATCATAGTCTATGTTAATACAAAGTAGCTTTAGCTTTCCTGTGATTTTCTGGTCTAGTCTATCTCATTGGACTGACATAAAGAAATAAGAAGCTAAACTGAACCAGGTTTTGCCCTTAACCTTGTTCTAGATTCTCAGATGATGTATAGCCACAACAGGATTGAAGCTGTAGGACAGAGATATGTGTTTTTCTCTCTCATCCCTTACTTTCTTCCAGCAGATCTGTGAGGTCAAGTTCCAGGCTGGGTTGGATGGTTCGAAAAGCTTTGAAGTTCTTCCCATTCCGAGGCATCTGAAGGATTAGGCATGAAGGGGCCTGCCAAGAAGAATGGAAGCACCCGGATGAGATTGGGAGGAAGGATAGATGTTAGGACGCTGAGCTTGTCAATCGGAAGGTCGGCAGTTTGGCGGGTCGAATCCCGAGTGCCGCATAACAGAGTGAGCGCCTGTTACTCGTCCCAGCTTCTGCCAACCTAGCAGTTCAAAAACACGTAAAAATGCAAGTAGAAAAATAGGGACCACTATGGTGGGAAGGTAAAAGCGCTCCATGAGCCTTTGGCGTCTAGTCATGCTGGCCACATGACCATGGACACGTCCTCGGACAAGCACTGGCTCTTCGGCTTTGAAACGGAGATGAGCACTGACCCTTAGAGTCAGAAACGACTAGCACGCATGTGCGGGGGAACCTTTACCTTTACATTTTTATAGATGATGAGCCCGCACTTTGGACACTCAACTCAAAAAGGCAAATCTTAGTTTTTTCAAATCCACTTCATGAAACGACAACAGTTTGTTTAGTGAGCATTCTCAAAGTTACAATGGCACTGAAAAAAGTGATTTATGACCGTTTTTGACTGCATCCCCATGGTCACATAATCAAAGGTTCAGACTCTTGGCAACTAACTCGTATTTTTGACGGTCTTGCAATCCCCTTTTTTGACCTTCTGACAAGCAAAGTCAATGGGAAACCAGATTCATTTAACAACCTTGTCACTATCTTAACAACTTACAGTGATTCACTTAACAACTTTGGCATGATAGGTCATAAAATGTGGCAAAATTTACTTTACAAATGTCTCGCTTAGCAACAGAAATTTTGGGCTCAATTGTGGTTATAAGTTGAGGACCACCTATACTGCATATATAGTAAGTGCCTTGGACAAGAATACTCAAGGCAGTCCTGCTTTAAAAATTAACTTGAGTTAATTTTTGTTCTCTTAGCAATGATGAATGTGCTGATAAGTTTATATCCCCAAGATATAACCATGGATTTTTTTTTAAAAAATAATTTCTTCACATTGTGTTTCTTGGATTAAAGGAGAAAAAGAGCACCAATTACAATTAAAACATAATTTAAAGAATTGGGAACGGCCAAATGAGAAATTATAATTGATTCCATTTTATTTACAGCTACAGTTAACTAAAATAGGGATATATTACTTATATGCACATAGTACAATATTATTTTAAAATTACTTTTCTTTTTTTAAAAAAAACAAAAAACCAAAACCCTTTTGTGCGTTCCAAATAGGGCCATTCCACAGCATTTACTTATTTATTATATTTACAAAATCCCAAAGGACTTTGGGAATGAACCCAAACATCACATGGAGACTTGGCAAAATCTTATCCTGGCATCTTGGCCCAAGGTAGGAACATCTAATACAGGTAGTCCTCGACTTACGACCACAATTGAGCCCAAAATTTCTGTGGCTATGTCAGACAGTGGTTCAGTGAATTTTGCCCCATTTTACAATATTTCTTGCCCCAGTTGTTAAGTAAATCCCTGCAGTTAAGTTAGTAACATGGCTGTTAAATGAATCTGGCTTCCCCATTGCTTGTCAGAAGGTCACAAAAGGGGATCACATGATCTCGGAACACTGCAATTGTTATAAATATGGATCAGTTGCCAAGCATCCCAATTTTAATCATGTGACCATGGGGGTGGGTTGCTGCAACAGTCATAAATGTGTAAAACTGTTATAAGTTACTGTTTCCAGTGATGTTGCAACTTTGAACGATCACTAAATGAACTGTTGTAAGTCGAGGACTCTGTAGTAAAGATGGTGGCTACAATAATTGATCTAAATTACTTTGATCGCACAACCAACGTCTTGTTGATGTGCCTGACCTTAGATCAACTTTCTGTACCCCAGGGGGTCCTTCAAATGTCATACAAATTATCTTGCTAAAAACAGTATCTGAGGTCACATCTTCCTATCCTTCTGGTCCTGCATCTCACCTCTGTGAATTTGAGATCCACGGTCATCAGTGATCCCTCCAGAAGTTCTTGAACTGTTGGGACCACATGAGTTGGGTGACCCTCAGTAAATATCTGGTAGAAAATGCAACCATGAGGGTCCTGGCCAGCTGAGCTAGGTTGAAAGGGGAAAAAAAGAGAATTAGATTCTATTTGGGGGATACTATTTGGTCTGGAATATACTGTGAGAAAATCTCTAAATGTAGGGAAAATGTAAGCAACAGTCTACCCTGGATTACTTTCTTTGTCAAAGTTTCTATCCCTCAGGGTTGCAAAACTATTCTAAGGAGTACAGAGATACTGCCTAGCAAAATAGAATAATCAAAATAAGGTCAAATAGAAATTTAGGGGTGGTTTGTGGTCACAGTAACTTCATTGCTCTATAACTAAAAATTATTATATATTATGATTATCCTGTACCTATACTAGCTAATCAAAGTGTGTGTGTGTGTGTGTGTGTGTGTACACACACACACACATACACACAAATATCTGTGACTTCTTATTTTAAATTACCTTGGTGTAAAATGTCATGAATGTTAAGCAGAGGCCTATACATATTATTTCCAAAATGCCCCACTTTGAGTTTGAAACAGTTGTTAAACGTATGAAATGGACTGCTTTGTGAATTGTTTTGAAGTGTTTCAAGCTTCCTCCAAGTAACTGAAATCGCCTCATTTTGAACATAAAACAGACCCCTTTACCACCATACTAAATGTTTTGAGCCTCAAATGGGGCATCTTGAATCCGAGACAGTCTGAATTTGAAGTGTTCTGCACACCACAAATGTACAGCATGAGACTATGAAATACAAAGCAGCTCATTCTTCTCACCGGATCTGAAAGAGAGGCTCCATCTTTAGCACTCGGAAGAGCAGGGTGAGAAACTCTTCTGGGTCTGCCAAGAGAAAGAAGCAAAGATGGAGAGGCAATCTTGTCTGCCTCTTTGTACGCTCAATTCAGACAGACCTGCCTTCCCTTAAGCAAAGAAAGGAAGAGTAGAATAGAAATAAAATAACACACACACCCCTTCCAATTATGTCCCCATTTTTCCTCTGAAGCTCAATAGCGTTGGGAACCATCTCAGGTAGCAAGGAGACCTCTTCATATTGCTTAATTGCCCCAACTTCCAGAAGATCATTAAATGATGATAGGTAGATGGAAAGAGGTGGGACACTGCTGATGTTCAAGAGAGGATCCCAGAGATGTGCTCACTACCAGTTTATGACAGAACACAATATTCCACAAAATGAAAAGATGCATCAACATGGTTCTGTATGGTCCAGAATTAATAATATGCTAGAAGACTAGACCAGTTTTACACTAAATTATATTGATCTCTCCCCCTCCACCCCTGCCCTCCTTTCTCTTTCCTTCTCTTCTCCATCTTTCACAATTGCCCAGATGACTCCTTCCTCTTACTATGCAACTCCTCCCCACACACACATTCAGACATGCACAGGCCCAAACCTTTTTCTTCACTGGTGAAGCCAGAGGAGTGCCCAGCTGTTTCCAAAGCTTTCCGCAAGGCCATGATTTTGGTCGCACACACATAACCATTCCTATCAGGTGAAAAGAAAAAAAACACACACACAAATGTGCTCAAAAGGGTTATAAAGTCACCAACTTTGCTTTTTTTCAAGGGATGGCAAGAGAGTGAGAGATGAGTTGTCAGTCTTTCCATAAAATACACGAGAGCTACAAATAGTTCCTGTCATGATCATAATGGAGCTTGCCCATCATGAGATTAAATCATGATAATCTTAAAATAGGACCACACCCAATTTGTGAGCGAACCAATTTTATGATTTTTTTTTGCATGATCATTAAGCAAAAGCCATGGTCGTTAAGCGAAGCAATGGTTCACTATGGGCTGGTTTTGTTAAAAATCAGAAGTAAATGCTGGTTTTCAGCAAAATAACAAAACAAAACAAAACCCCATTGTAAAATGCAGTCATGTGACCATGGGATGCTGCAAATATAGGTAAACGTGTGCTGCCTGATGAACATCTGACATGTGACAGCATGGAGGGCGGACAGCTATTAGAACTTTGGAACGGAGTTGTAAGTACCTCCATGGAGGTCTCTTGCAACTTCGAATAATCGTTAAGCGATGGTTGTTAAGTTGAGAACTATCTGTACAAATTTCATGCTGGATCTCATGTATGGTTAAACTACAGTGATTTCCTTTTGATTTGTTTACCCCTATTATGGGTTTGCAAACGCACTGCAGCTTGATTTGGAGATAAGGTTAAGCCAGAACAAACAAACCATATTCTGGGATAATGAAGTGTGAGAGTCCAGCCTGTGAGAATAGCCTGAGGATTCCCTAGCCAGAGAATTCAGTTCCTTAGACAGGCCTTTATTTCTGAAAGCTACCAGCCTTGTGAATGTTCATGTGATTCACCAATTAAAAGCCTGGGTGGATCCATCAGCCAAAAACCTCTTCCTGGAAAATCATCTCCTTCCTTCTCCTTTCCCCCTTTCTCCCAGAGTAACCCTGAGAATTCTTAAAGGCATCCACCCCACTATTAACTGGATTCAACCCTGCCACTAAGAGACATGAAATAAAGTGAAAACGGAGCAGGAAGTGGTGATGTTTCCCTTATTATCCTAATGGGATTGAAATGCCGCTTTAAATTGCAGTAGCAATTTGTTGAACAGAATAACAGAGTTGGAAGGGACCTTGGAGGTCTTCTAGTCCAATCCCCTGCTCAGGCAGGAAACCCTAGACCATTTCAGACAAATGACTGTCCAATCTCTTCTTAAAAACTTCCAGTGTTGGAGCATTCACAACTTCTGGAGGCAAGTCATTCCATTGATTAATTCTTCTAACTGTGAGGAAATTACTCTTTAGTTCTAGGTTGCTTGATTAATTTCCATCCATTGCTTCTTGTCCTGCCTTCAGGTGCTTTGGAGAATAGGTTGACACCCACCCACCCCTTTTTATGGCAATCCCTTAGATCAGAAATGTCAAACTTGTGACATCATGTGACACTGCGCGATATATCGGGACTGTTTAGCCATTGCTGGCAATGGGGTGGGCGTGGCTTCCATGTGATGCGTCTGGCCTCCGGGCCAGCAGTTTGACACCCCTGCCTTAGATATTGGAACACTGCTATCATGTCACCCCTAGTCCTGCTTTTCATTAAAGATGCAACTATGTGTTTTATCTTGCTCAGTTATCAGAATTTGTGAAAGGATCCCCCAAATCTTTTCTTCACCGGTGAAGCCCAAGGAGTGCTCAGGTATTTCCAAAACTTTCCATAAGGCCATGATTACCAATAACAATAGCTACTAGCTACTGTTATGTGCTGGATTTTCAGAATTTACATGTGATCAAATAATCTATTTCAGGGAGAGTGAAAGAAACACTCAAGATGATTCACCCTCTTGGGAAATCCCCCTCTTGCAGGAATCCACCCCTGCATTCTCACACCATACCACACAAGAAATGTTTGGCAATCTTAGAAGTGAGCAGTCCTTGGTGCTCTCTGAGCTTTCTTGTTTTCTTGGAGAAGTTTCATTACCCTAACTAGGTAACATCATCAGTGCTAGTAAGGAGTGCTGTTTTCTGTCAGTTTATATTCTGGTGTCTTGCGTGTCTGAGTGGGCGCTCTTAGGGATTCTTCAGTTGGACGGTTTACTAATGAAGATTCTCAGGGATGACTCACACCCTGGATGGTATCTCTTTACTCTCCTACCATCCGGTACGAGATATAGGAGTATAGCCAGCCGTACCAATAGGCTGAAAAATAGCTTTTATCCATGGGCTGTTAGGCTTTTGAATGGGATATAATTTCTGTGAACTTATGCAGAATTGACTTGGGAGGCCGGTGTGTGGTGTAGTTGGTTCACATGGTGTGATAGGATGGAGGGTTTGTTGTCACTGTGTGTTGGAGGGAGACAGCACGGGGGGAGGCTCAGCTAATCTCAATGTACACATGTTGTACTTTGACAATAAAGGTTTATTTATTTATTTAATGGCTCTTTGGCAGTTTCTTGATTGGGGTATTGCTTACTTGATTGCTGGTCTGAAGTTGACCTTGGAGTTAATCTATGCTGATCTGAGTGCCCAGAATTCCTGAACCAGCCTTGCTGACTCAGGAATTCTGGGAGTTGAAGTGCACAAGTTCCTAAAAGAGCCAAGTTCCCTGTCCCTGGCTGGGTTTTGCATAGTCTCTAGATGTTGTTAATGTCTATGTGTCTATTGATGACTGATTGTGTCAGAATGCCAGGCTTCTTGAAGTTCCTAGCTGTTCTCTGGCTTACTGAATATGTATACATCAAAAAGAGCAACTGGACCCTTTTTAAAGAATAAACTTAAACTCACTTTCGCAAAGGGTTGACAATCTCTGTTCTCAAGAGATCTCGCGTCTTGGTGTAAGATTCCGCATCGTTCTTGTCTGTTGGGCGTAGCAGCATGGAATCCAACACAGAAGTAAAGGAGAACATACTGTAAGCAGGGGAGAAAAACGGGATTTTTGGTGTTTTTCCCCCCAGCTTTGCAGAGGAGATGAAGGTCTAGTGGGTTACAAATTGGGATAAGGGGAAACTGGGGAATAGAATAGGAAAATGGGACAATACAGGTAGTCCTCAATTTACGACCACAAACTGAACCCAAAATTTATGTTGCTAAGTGAGAAAGACGTTAAGTGAGTTTTGCCCCATTTTATGACTTTTCTTGCCACGTTTGCTAAGTGAAACCCTGCAGTTGTTAAATTAGTAACACACTTGTTAAACGAATCTGGCTTCCCCATTGACTTTACTTGTCAGAAGGTCACAAAAGGGGATCGCATGACTCCAGGATACTGCAACTATCATAAATGTGAGTCAGTCATCAAGCAGCTGAATGTAAATCACATGACCATGGAAATGCTATGATGGTTGTAAGTGTGAAAAATGGTCGTAAGTCACTGTTTTCAGTGCTGTTGTAACTTCAAGTGGTCAGCAAAGGAACTTTTGTGAGTTGAGGACGACCTGTGTTGTTTTTCAGTGAGGTATTTTGCAGATAATCTAGCCAGAACTCACTGAACAATGAAAGAAATAGATACAATATTGATACTTCATTCATATGGTTGTATATATTAATAGGGGAAGTCTTCTCTAAACAAGACCCCTTTAGGTCATGTTTCACTTTTTGACTGGACTACTTACTTACCAGTGGGCTCCGTAATCATGTTACATTATTCTCTAGGAGGCACCAGGGAGAAGTCATGTAAAGCCCTGAATGTGGGAGCTTGACATAATGCAACATGTGTCTCTTTGTGCTTTGAGAGCTTAAGGGAAGGTGGACAGCATACACCTTTCTGACAGCCTCCGTGGAACAACTGAAAACTTGAACCTGAGCTCCCTTCAACCAAATCCAAGACCTTAGTCACCACATGATTGTGGCTCTCCATATCATTTATCCTTAATCCTATTCTTGCATGAAAAGGAACACAATCTGCCAATGTTTTTTCTCAATTTCCCAAGTTTTGGTAAGCCTTCCCAGATTCAACTAATTGTAGGTCACAGACATTTCAGGCCCAAAGAGGAAATCAAAGGCAGGGTCTTGCCAATTTAGAACAATACATCTCTCTGGTGGTAGAGCCAGTCTTACCAGAACAAAGTAGCATCGAGGTAGCAAGAGTTGCAATGACCTTGGATCCCCTTCTTCCACCCTGAGAGAAGTTCCAAACCTTGATTGCCCAATGGTGGTGGTGGAGTATCTTCTTCTACCTTGACACTGGCATAGACCCGAAAGTCTAAGAGAAAAGAGCAAAGGACAGAACTAATAACCATGCAAACACCCTGCTTGCATGGTTGCTCCTTCATCCTTGCTAGGAATCCCAAGATTCCCCATCAGGACTAAAATAGGCTAAAACAGGAATCAGTAAGTCCTCTCCCATCTCTTCATTATGATAAGATCAACATCCTTACACTGGGAATAGTGAGTGAAATAATCAAGAGTGTCAAGACAACTTCTACCTCCAACACAGAGATGTATAACAGAGGTTGGGTGTTCCTCCAAAGCAATTTAGTGTTGGAAACCAATCAGATGAGACTTTCCACTTAAAAAACAAACCCAGAACATAAGCAAAGCCAACCGACCAACCAAAAGATCTGTATTGAAATATAAGCAAATAATTATTTCAGTGATTTAGTTTTTCCTGTATCCTTCCATTTACCAGGTCATTCACTTCAATGGAAGAAACAAGAAACAAAAAGGAGATGGGGATTCGAAAGGTCCTGTACCCCAATCCCTGCAGAAGACCTAATGTAATAACTTGGTTCTCCAGTCTATACTCATACCTTTTTATGTCCTAATTTGAGAATTATTGATTAAATTGAAAGTTTAATCAGCAGTTCCAGAGGAGAACTGATAACCCTTTGGAAGTTGCTACAATTCTACATCCTCCATTCCCAGCCAATCTATCCAACATCTATGGGATGGTGGATACTTCATAGTCCAGGCATCTTCAAACTTAATAACTTTAAGACTTGTGGTTCAAGCCATGCTGGCTGCACAATTCTGGGAGTTGAAGTCCACAAGTCTTAAAGTTGACAAGTTTGGAGACTTGTCTTTAGTTTAATGACTTCTGCAAGAACCCTTGTTGCTGAGGATAAAAGGAAGTGATAACTTTCCAATCTTCAAGCCTGCTTTGCTCTCAGTCTCTCTAAGCCAACAGTTCTCAAACTTGGCAACTTTTAAGATGTATGGACATCAGCTCCCAGAATTCCATACCTCAGCGTGTGGGCTGGGGAATTCTGAGAGTTGAAATCTACATATCTTCTTTTGCTAAGTTTGAGAAATGCTGTTTTAAACCATAGGGTAGCCAGGAAATCTGAAACCAATTCCCAGAATTCCATTCCCCTATGTAGTTAGTATTTCATAATTCCAGGAGTTGAACTCCAGATATCTTACTGTTGCCAAGCTGAGAAACACTGCTCTAAGCCATACCTAGGGAGTTGCATCGCAAAACAGGATTTTCAGGACTCTGCAAGGTGTCAAAACGCGAGTCAGGATGGCAGTGGCGCAGCTTGACAAAGAGGGCTTTGTTTGTTTGGCAATAGAAATAGCGGATCCCTCTATATTCTCCATCTGTACAGCCAGTTGGTAGTGGCTCCTCCTAGAAAAAGTAAAAAGAGGTGAGTTTATACATCCCCAATTGCCTTCAACCTTTTCCCTCTGTTCTGTGATTTATGACATCTTTCAGTTCTGTTTATTAACATATCTTACTATTAGTAAACAGAAATTCTCAAGTTTAGTAACAGGAATTCTAGCCCCAACTAGGATTGTAAGTGGAAGACACTTGTAAAGAACATCTTGTTGGCCTAAAGTGGAAAGGAGGATTCAGTTGACCCTATGTCCATAATATGTGAAAATATGCAGTGTTTGAAGATGTATGGACTTCAACTTCTCCAACCAGCAAGAGGTCAACACGTTTTCAAATTTCTAAGGCTGAGAAACACATTATTATTCTCTAGCAGAATGTCATAAATAGGACTGATTTTGATTTAGTGCTCTATTTTGATTAGCATCAAGGAATTAGCAGGCATCTAACGTATCTGAGAAATAACGCTCTGAAGGTGATGTGGAATGACTGCATATCTACGGAAATGCAATGTAAGAATGATATGTGCAAATGTGCCTCTTCTTGTCTATGGAGAACCTTAATTATCCAGATCATAGTTGTCCTAAAGATGTTTTTTTCCAAAAGGCAACTGGACTTTTTTTTTCCCCCTTGAAAACGTTTCACTTCTCATCTAAGTAACTTCTTCAGTTCTGAATTGAAGAAGCTTCTTGGATGAGAAGTGAAATGTTTTCAAGGAAAAAAAACAAGAAAGTCCAGTTGCCTTTTGGAAAAGCAACCTCGGCTGTGCCTCTCTTCTTGCACTTTCTCACCAGCTCCAAGCCAGCAACTGTCTCATCTACATCTGGTAGGTCTCCGATCCAACGTATCACACCATAGATGGGTGGATTATAAACCTCCACCATGGAATTGATTTCTAAGAGATGGTAGTCATATTCTCTGCTGTCTTTGTCCTCCTCAGATTCTTCTGCCTCACTTTTCTTCTTCTTTCTCTCAAAAACTTGTGCTTCTTCTTCCCTGAGGTTCTCCAAATTTGACGAAGGGGCTGAAGGTGGAGAGTTCTGGGATAAACACTCATTCCTTGGTGGAGGATATCTGATGGAGGAAGGGGATGGGCAGTCTTCATATTCATCTGAGGTTGGGGTGGAGGAGTTGCTGTTCAAGACCTCTTGACTTTTATCAACTTCTTCTTGAATGGGGGAGAGGAAGAGAGAGATAGAGAGAGAGAACACTAGATATTTTAACCATAATCTTATGCCAATATACAGGTAATCCTCAAGATACCACAATTGAGCCCAAAATTTATGTTGCTAAGTGAAACATTTGTCAAGTGAGCTTGCCCCATTTTACAAACTTTCTTGCCACAATTGTTAAGTGAATCACTACAGTTGTTAAGTTAATAACACGGTTGTTAAGTGAATCTAGATTCCCCATTGACTTTGCTTTCAGAAGGCCTCAAAAGGCAATCATGAGATTCAGGACACTACAACTGTCATAAATATGAACCAATTGCCAAGCATCTGAATTTTTGATCACACTCACTGTTGTAAGTGTGAAAAATGGCCATAAGTCACTTTTTTTCAGTGCCACTGTAACTTTGAATGGTTACTAACTGAACTGTTCTCAGTGTGCAATTTGGAGCTCGGACCCACAACTTATCCTTCTAACAATCTGAATTAAAATGAAAAGTTCCAGAGCAAAGTTTTAATAAAATCTCACAAAGAAAAGAATGTGGAAGAGCCTCCTTGGTTATTTAACCTATTTATGAACAGATATATAAGGAATGCTTGTCCCTTAATCAAAGATGTGCTGGTTGGGGAGACAAATCATATGGAGGCAAACAAGGCTATATTGTTGGTTGAAAACTCAAATGATTTGCAGAGAATGTTCAATAGATTGTAACATGCAGTGGTTTTAAAAAATAATGCATCACTATCCAAGATGTCTATGTTTGACAGGGAAAATAATAATAATAATAATAATAATAATAATAATAATAATAATAATAA